>MKEJ01093240.1:0-20244 GCA_001753735.1 Embelia ribes
TGGCAAATTTATTTTTTCAATATAATAAGATGAGAATAAATTTAATATTTTATTATATTAAAATATTAAATTATTATATTTTAAAATTTTCTAAAAAAATATGCTGGTCAAAATGTATAATAAGTTGGGTATGCAGTTTATTTAGAGCATAAATCGTAAATGCGTACAACCCGGTTTCTGTTTGCAAGTGATTTTCTCCAATGAAAATTTTACTATTCATTAAAGAACACACCGACATAAAAAAGACACCAACGTATTTGAAAATTATTTTTTAAAATTTCTATTCATATGTTAATGAATTAATCGTATAGAAAGTTTAGTTTGAGAGTCTGGATATGTTAAATTTTCATTGTGTAAGATAAATGAATTTTTAGAAAGTCAAAATTTGAAATTGAATGTGAAATACTGGTGCAATTACTTTATTACTCAATTGAGAAGTTGTGAAAAAAAAATGAACACAACAAATTTTCTCATTCTCAAAATTTTATGAAAACAGTTTATTTGAAAAATATTTTTTTAAATTTATATTTATATGTTAAATGAATTAATGGTATAGAAAGTTTAGTTAGAAAGTCTGAATATGTTAAATTTCCATTTGTGTAAAAGTCAAATTTAGAAATTAAATGTGAAATGCCGATGTGAATGATTAGTTACTGAATTGAGAAGTTGTGGCAAAAAAATGAACAAAACAAATTTTCTCTTTCTTAAAATCTTATGAAAACAGGTATAGTAAATTTATAGGGGCAAAATCTGCTATTCACAAGTTTTCTATTAGGTTATTGATCTCTTTTTTACCAAACTGTGAAATATATGTTAAACCCTTTACCTATAATTCTATTGTAGAATATATGATTATTTTACTATATTAGGAACTTGTAGTTGTTGAGAAAGATATGTATTTTTTTTATAAAAAAAAAAATCATTGTAAGAAAAATGACTTTCCATAAAATCTGATTTTTAGAAATTAAATGAGAAAGTGGGATGGCGATGCTCTTATTTTGCTAATCAAACCAACAAACAAATTTTCTATCTTCATCTTTTGTTGGAATCTTTGATTTTCATCCACGTGAATTTATGCTTGTTTTCTCACTCTTGTATTATTTATGGGGTAGAATTTTCGTCTTTGACATATTTAGTTCAAATCTTTAATGCAGAGTTTTTTTGGTAAGAGGAGATAAAATACCAATAATTTCATGTTTTAGGTAGGGACAAATCAAAATAAATGTATTCTGGAAGGAGTCAATACCCTTACGGAAGCATTTTAAATATTATATTATTTTTTTTCCCGAATTTGGGGACCCAAGCTTAACTAATTTCTGTGCATAAAATACTCGTTACGTACAGTTAAGTGGCTGTATCATTTGAAAAGCTTCCGTGTTTAATCGCCAACTGTGCATTGTAAGCTGGATAAATACTCTCGTATTTTTTCTTCTTCCTTTTGTTTTTTTTTTTGTGTGCATTGTTGTTGTTGTGATGAAAATACACCTTCGGCTTTTGGTCCAACAAATTTTCAGTTACGTCTAGAAAAGTTTTTCTTTTTCCCTGAACTTTTTCAATTGTGAATATATTTTTAATCCAATGCGTAGGATATGGAGCACTTTGTTCGGTCATTTGCTTAATGGTTCGATAAAAGGGTTATGTTTCTGTTTTTACTTGTAAATTTTTCTCCACTTAGCTCTAATTCTTAGGGCTATTTTGTACATGGGAATGGGTGGGAATGGAATAGAATGGTTCTTGGTATCGTAAAATTCTCATATTTTAGTAGATGAGAGCATTCCCTATCACAAAAATGTTATATTCCCCATTCACATGTTCTTTCTTTTTCATCCCCACTTTTAAGCTGTGGATGAGATCGACAGTTTCATTCCAACTAGCTTTTTTATTTCTTATGTGATGTCTACCTGTAAAAACAATTGCACAGAATAAAAGCAGAAGAACTTTTGTGTTTGTTGAGTCAAATAAAAAAAAAGGATAGGAAAATTCCATTTTGTGCCAGTTTTCTGTCCATTTCCCTTTTTGTGCTTGTACACCTTTTTAGATTAATAATTTCCTTGTAACTAAATTAGGTTGATATGTGAGCATGTTCTTGTAATTAAATCTGTTCTGTTGGGTTCTCGTTTAACGGTAAGAAATCTGAGAGCTCTACTGGCATGGGTTACCTCTTGTTTGAGTGACGCAATTTGTAGAGTGGAAGATAGTAATCGAAAAATATAATAGTAGAATGCAATTTTCTTGCAATTGTTTTGTTTGAGCACTTTGTGTAGTTGTTGATGTACAGAGAATGCCAAATTATATATTCTTTCATCACGGTTTATCTAATGTTGTATGCACTTTGTTAGTATTTTGTTGGAATCTTTTTAGTATGGTTATCCAACAATTGACTGATGTTCCTTTTTTCTTCTAACATAGATTTGGAAACCTAATAATGTTGGTTTTTTTCTTTTGATTCCACTGGGCATGTGGTTAATGATTGCTTTACCCTCTTTGGTGAAGGTTCGTGGCATATAGTTTGTATCCATCTGGTTGGCAAGCTTCATAATGGGGTTGGGGAATATTTACAAAAGGAGGCTTAAAGTTTTTAGTTTGGCTTTTGTTATCTACTTGGATTACAAGGTATGTTGTGTCTTGGGTTGTTATGTGTGAAGAAAAGTGAAAAGCCTACTTATGCTTCAATTTTCTGAAGGTTATTCTTTTTTTTGTTTGCGCGTGTGGATCTGTACTGTAGGCTTTACAGAAGAGGGAGAAATGGTTGAGCAAAGTCAAGATAGATGCTCTATGGGAGAAAGCTCATGAGCGTAATGCTAAGCGTATGCTTCGTTTGATAATTGAGTTGGAAGGTCTGTGGGTGAAGCTTGGACAGTATTTGTCCACACGTGCAGATGTTCTTCCACAAGCATATATATACTTCTTGCGGCAATTACAGGACTCTCTTCCTTCTCGTCCCTTGGAAGAGGTAGGTTTTAAATTCATTTTCTATAAGTAATGGGAATATTGACACCACTCATCATTGGAAAGGAACACAAGATTTCTACCCAACACGTTTCTTCTTCAAGAGGTGTTATAAGATTTGGATAAATTTTACATGATTGTGTCATTTGTTTCTTTTTATTCTGGAAAATAGGTTTGCCGTACCATAGAAAAAGAGTTGGGACAGAATATGGAAGATCTCTTCTCAAGTTTTGTCACAGCACCACTTGCTACTGCATCAGTAAGTACCTCAAAACAAACTCCATAGATGATAATGCTTAACACGTGTCTTTGTGTGTTGAGGTCTGTTTGGTACATTTTCGCCTTCAAAGCTACATAAGATTGTTTTGGGGCTGACTAAAAGGAAATTGAGGGTGCAATTTTTGTCATGAACCTATTCTGGAAGTGGTTTCCTGTGGAGAATATGTGCTGCCCCAACCCTTTTTATTAATTGTGTATTGGGTGGCCTTGTTTAATTAATTCTGCTGCTGTACCTGAAAAAGTTTGCATTGATAGTAGAATACTCGTGCAAGGACCTATGGTATTCAAATAGGTTAATTTATGATTCTATATTGTGGCGACATCAACTGCATACATATTTTGTTTATTGCTATGCAGATAGCTCAGGTTCATCGTGCCACTTTACGCAATGGCAAGGAGGTGGTGGTTAAAGTTCAACATCATGGCATCAAGAGAACAATCTTGGAGGTTGTTTTTTAATGCTTTTTTGCTAGTGGAATGAGAGCTGTGGCAAATCATGCATTCTTGTAACTTCTTACTCAATCATGTGTACAGGATTTAAAGAATGCGAAAACAATTGTAGACTGGATAGCATGGGCTGAGCCACAGTACGACTTTAATTCTACGATAGATGAATGGTGTAAAGAAGCGCCAAAAGAGCTGGACTTCAACCATGAAGCAGGTAACTTTGCAATCCATTTGTTGTCTCCTTGGTTTTTGTGTTTAAGAAATTCAACCCTTCACTTTTTGGCTAATTATATGTTGTTTTTGTAGAAAATACTAGAACAGTCTCTAGGAATCTGGGTTGCGGGAACAGATCCAATGATGACTCCCGTGCTAATTCTGTAGATGTTTTGATCCCTGAAGTTATCCAGGTACCATCTTTGCATTGAAGTTTTATCTAAGGTCTTTTCCAAGCAATTGAACTATAGGCTTGTAAGGTGATGTGGAACATTAAGAACATAAAATAGATGTATAGAAGTAGAAGAAAGAAGCCAAGAGAGAAGAAGAAAGAAGAAGCTTAGAAAGCATGGGGGTTGCAAAGAAGAGGCATTCAACAACTCGTCCATATTCACTCAATCAAAACTGTCTCATATCATTATTGCATCAGTATTGAAAAGAAAGACCTAAAAACTAAATAGGGAAATAACAAAATACAAGAGAATCTAATCAAATTCTAATAAACTAGGAAACTTTAAAAAATGAATTTTTATTCCTGAAGAAAATAACTAGTAACAATAAAATCAACTAAATACGCTCTGTTGTTCTTATCATAAGGCCACTGTCAGATCTAACAATTATGATAATTGTGTGGAATTTCCCAGTTTTAACTGTGATTTAGAGTTTTATTTTACCAAAAAGAAAGATTAATTAAATAGTTAAAATTCGGGAGACCGGAGTGAAATGCAATTAGAGAACCTCTTTTTGGAAGGGATCATAGTAATATCACTAGAAGAATTCACTTGCTTTACGGTCCTTGCTTAAAATTCAACAGCTAATAAATATACTGTTATATCTCAAAAATTTACTTTCGCTGGCTGCTGTTCAGATGTCATTGTTCTTTTCATGAAGTTTTGATGACTTGTTATAACATAAGGTTGGGATAACGGTGGACATGCATGTAATAGTTAAAGCACTAGCAACTTTTTGGCTGACGTCAAAAAAAACTGTCGCTTATTTTTTTGCTACTAGTGGGAGTAGTAGTTAGGGCTTCTTTGTGTATATGTTCAGGCACTAGTGTTGTACATTGCATTGGACATTATATGCACACGTGCTTCTGTACTCACCACTTACATTTCTTTGAACTTGATTATCATTCAAGTAGGACATTAGATCCCGATGGAAGGAGCTTATACTGTGAATTGTTATTCAAACAACAAACTAAATGTACTAGAAGTTAAAGACCGAAAGGACCTCATTTCCCTTCATGTGATGTAGTAAGGTTACACTGTCATGGGCCTATCTGTGTAGATATGAATAGCAGCTCTAATGGCCTCATGGAATGTAAAGCTATAACCTTACATATTTGATATCCCTGTACCTGAGGTTGCATATAGATCAATTTCTATTTACCTTGGTTTTCACTGATGGTAAGATTTCATTTAACTGAGACAGATTCTAGGACCCATTAAATTTAGTGCATCTGGAGATAGGATCTTCTCTCGTTCTTTGTAATTTTTTTCTCAACCATTTGTTTTCTTATTGTAGTTTTATTTTCGGGACTTGGGAGTAAGGTTTTTGCCCTGTCTTACACCAAATTAACGTCTCCTGATTTAATTTTGTCATGTTTTCTTATTAAATTTTGTTTGCGATGGCAGTCAACTAAAAGGCTTCTCGTGTTAGAGTACATGGACGGGGTACGCTTGAATGATTCTGCTTCTCTGGATGCTTTAGGTGTCAACAAACAAAAGCTTATTGAAGAGATCACTCGAGCATATGCTCATCAAATATATGTTGATGGATTTTTTAATGGCGACCCTCATCCAGGTACTTCCTGGCTACGATGCCCCTCCTTGTGACAAACTGTTTGCAGTTATGTCTAATCATTATTGATGCGGTTTGAGCTTAGATGAATAATTTACAATATTTTCTTTGTAGGAAATTTTCTTGTGAGTAAGGATCCTCCTCATCGTCCAATTCTTCTAGATTTTGGCCTTACGAAGTTAATATCAAGTCCTATGAAACAAGCTCTTGCAAAAATGTTGTTAGCAGCTGGGGAGGTTAGTCCAATTTTTTTATTATGTAAATTAAATTTCCTTATAAGTAGCATATGTTTATTGTTTTTTCTGATAGGTGAGAATCTGGGAGAACAAGGCCCTGGAATCAAACTTAAAAAATCCATATTAGAAATGTCAGACAATAAAAAGAAAAGAAGAAAAAACTAGATTTCTTCTCAAGTCAAATATTTTCGTTAGAATGGCTAGTTTTGTTGATCTGTTTAAGTTTTGATCTACCCACAATTGAGTACGTCTTGATTCTGTTATGTGATGAAGAAATCATCCATATGTTTTGGGGGGCTTTCTCTCCTCCAACTTATTTTCATCCACTTCTTGCCTGTTAGCATTTTTTTATTACTGTGATGGTGAAACAAGTTTGCATGTACCCTGTAGTTTCTGAGGATTATTATTAACTGATGATTCAAAAACAGTATTAGAACTTGCAGGCTCCTATATGTACAAGCTCACAAAATAGGGTAGACACTAAATGGAATACTTAGTAATAGTTCTCTATATGCTTTCTTTTTTTGCAAGTAGTTCTCTATATGCCGTTTAAAGTGTACATTTCCACCTTTCTGGTGAGGCAATTGATTTTGTTTAGTTTCAACATTCTGTTTTCTCTCCGTGACTTTGGGAGTTTAGTTCTCTGCTGCCATACCGTGGGTTGTTTTTGTATATTTTAATTACCAAAGTGGCTTTGACTTTTCATATATATATGCATGTATTCTTTGACATGATAGCCATATGAAATCCAAGATAACAATGACTTTGGTTACTATTTGACATGATCGAAGCCCTATGAAATCCATGATAATAGTCTTCTGGAATGGCTATTACATTTTAAAACTGGTTTGGTTCGTGCTTTCATTTCTATGCATAAATCAAATATGCAGGGGGATCATGTGGCTCTTTTGTCTGCGTTCTCGGAAATGGGGCTTAAGTTGCGTCTGGACATGCCAGAGCAGGCTATGGAGGTTACTGGGGTGTTCTTTCGTACTTCAACACCAGCAAGTGAAGCTCAGGTGTGCCTACATGTCTTATTCTTGACTATTCTATTGTTGCCATTCTGATACTGATGGCTTTTCTCTTCTTCAGGAAAATCTGAAAGCCTTAGCTGAGAGAGGAAAGAAAAGCTTGAAAGTTATACAGGAAAAGTTTAAACTTGACCAGAAAGATGTTAAACGTTTTAATCCTGTAAGTTTGTATGTTATTTCCTCCTATTCGTGTTCATTTATGGTTAATAGTTTCATTGATTGCTTTTTTCCTTATGTGACCTAATGATAAATTTTCTCCTCAGATTGATGCTTTTCCAGGAGACATAGTGATATTTTCACGTGTCCTTAATCTGCTTAGAGGTAAGACAGAGCACCAAACTCACCTTTCCCAAAAAAAAGAGGTGGAGAGTGCCACACTCTACCAATCTGCTAAGTATTTTTTCGTACAACGAGGAGTGAGATTCCATAAACATAATGTTCCTCTATTGGAACTATATCGGAACTATATTTAATTTTTCTTTTATCTTCACATTATTTCAGGTCTTTCCTCCTCAATGGATACCCGTATTGCTTATCTAGAGATCATGAGACCCTTTGCTGAATCTGTTTTACAAAAGTAAGTCTTTCTATATGACAATGCTGTGATTTCTGTTTCCAGTAGTGTCACTGAAATGCTATTCAAATTGTTTCAGCAATATTGCCAGAGGACCTGCGCATTATCCTCAATGGATATGTGACACACCTGTGCATTCTGATGTGGAGGCCAAGTTAAGGCAGTTCTTAGTTGAATTCGGGAATAAGGGAAAAGTACTTGGAATCCAGGTAAACGTTCTATTGCTTTTGCGTTTCTTTTTGTTTTGATACTAGATTTGAAATTGCTTGACATATAGAAAATGAGATCATACAAAGGGACCAAAAAAAAAGACATCTGCAGAATGAACTGCCATTGTGTCATACGCTGGCTGTGTTTTTAATGAACCATTTAATACAAGCCACTTCATTTTTTAAGAATTTACGTTAATTTATCGTTATTATTATGCCCAAAATTACTTTAGGCTTGATTTATATTCTAGCATGTTTCAGGTGTGTTATCTAAGTCTGTTTTCTGTCTCTACATTTCCTTGATAGCCAACCCCCTAGCTAATGACTGATGTTAATAAGAGTGGGTTAAAATGGGGAAGCTGGTCTTCTTATTATAATATATATCTAACTACTGTCAACTCCCCCAAATGTTTCATATACTTTTTATTCCAATTTTGCCATTCATCTTATTTATAATAGTATAAATTAGTGTCACGAGTTCACAAAGGTACTTCAAAATTAATTTTAACTTCTATATTTTTTGTTAGGAGATAATACTCTATCTTTAAAGATTTAGATTGATAATTATCAAATAACAAAACTTAAGCAATTTTAAATAAAAATATCTAAATTTAAGGAATTATAAATTATATTTGCTTACATATCTATCAAACTCCACTGAGTTCACGGACGTACCTCGAAATTTTTATATAATGCATACTTAAAATTTCGATAAATGATAATTAAAATACTTTTATTTTTATTAGAAATTATTCGAATAATTTTATTTTTTACTCTTATGTTAGTATGCAATATTTCGTTGAATAGTACTCACCACTCTAGGTTAGAGCACATAAATTATCATTAATTGGCCACAATTGTAGAGAAATAAATAATATTTTACTCTATTACTCTTTATTAAATACTCAAAATATATCACTATAATCCAATAATAGTGGTAAAATTAGAAAAAAAGGTTAATGCTTTTTTTATTTTCTAAATGGACACTTAAAAAGAAATAAAAAAAATCTAAAGTGACAATTAAAAAGGAATGGAGGGAGAGCATTTATAAACCACTACCTCTTCTAGTATATATATAATAAAATTATAAAACCAGTCATACTGTGAAGATGCTTTTGAGTTCGTATGGAGTTGACGGTTCAACTTCAACATGATTGATTATTACAAAAAGTAGCTTTAGCAGATATGACCATGCAGAATCAATCTCGCTTGTAGCTGAGATAGTCTTGTTTCCCCCGTATTAATTAGTTATCCGGTTTTCCCTTCTTTGGATATCATTATGTTGTTGGAAGTTGATAAATAACTGTTCTATTTATTTTGTTTTCTATTTGACCATCTTAAGGTATGTGCCTACAAAGATGGGGAAGTGATTATTGATACCTCTGCCGGAGTGCTTGGACGATATGATCCTCGCCCAGTTCAGCCTGACAGCTTATTCCCGGTTTTTTCCACAACAAAGGGCATTACAGCGGGAATGATACATTGGCTGGTAGATCACGGGTAAGTAACACTTTTTAAGCCCCAATGATGTCGTATTTGAAAATGGAAAGCATAATTACCTCAGGTATCTGCATGGATATGTTTGTTTTTTATTTCTTATTCATCGCAGAACAATGAAAGTTTTGATGTCATATCTGCACATGCTTAACGATGTTGGATTACAGCATCTTGAAATTTTGTCTTCTCAAATTGGTGGTTTTAATCATATTTTTTCTTGAAAATCATGACAATGTGACCTGCATTTAAAGTTCACGCATGGAATATTTTTTTTTTTTTTTAAATTTGTTTATCTACTGTTTATGTTTATTTCGTACTTTTGTAACGTAGTCCATCTATAATTGCTGCATCAAGGCATCAAAGCTTATGAAAGATTATGCTCTATTTAAGAAAAGGACCTCTAGAACATACGTGTCTAAAATTGTTGAAGTCTAAGACCCTTCTAGCTTTTACTTAGCTTTGATTTGATGATGACAATGTCAGTTACTCAACATGGTTAGCATTTTAAGCAGGCAACTCAATCTATTCAATGAAGTTTTTTTTTGTTCTTTAAAGGCGGTATGTTTATCATATTTCTTTAAGTACTGGTAACAGTCTGTAACTGTGTTTGCTCTTTCCACACAATTTAATCTCCGGCTGATTCTTTTTTGCTATATTTTTTGTTAAACTTTGAGTAATCGAGTCTTTTCTCACCAGGAAATTGAGGCTCGAGGAAAATGTTGCAAGTATATGGCCAGAATTCAGATCAAATGGAAAAGACATAATAAAGGTTTGTGGTTGACTCAACTCCTATTGAGCTTCAGCTTCATTCCTAAAATACATTTTCTATGGCCATTGCTTGGGAGCTCAGTAAATTTGAGGCAAAAGTTAAAAATGCAAATGATGTTTCTGTTTTTAATGCACTCTACTGTTGGTTTTTTAGAAGCTTAATAATGATAACGCTTTGAAATCTCATAGTGTAGCGAAGTTTTCTTTTAACAATTGAATAGCCTATATTTTTCTTATTATTTTTCTCTGCAACCGGAAGATAAATGTTTCTCCTTATTAGTGGTTGTTTATGCTGAGTAGGTTCATCACGTGCTTAATCATACCTCTGGTCTGCATAATGCATTGGCAAACACCACCCAAACAAATCCACAACTAATGCTTAACTGGGATGAGTGTTTGAGACACATTGCTGCATCGGTCCCCGAGACTGAACCTGGCCGTGAGCAGTTGTATCACTATCTGTCTTTTGGCTGGCTCTGTGGCGGAATCATTGAGGTACTACTGCTTTTTTTCGATTTTCAGATTATTAAAGTTGTCTCTTACTCTCATGCTGCTTCTATGAAGGTTTATCTTCTATTTCATGATCTAATTTTCAGTCCTAAAGTATCTGGTGATATTAAAGTTGAGTTATGAATCCTAACAAGCATACCCCGATTTATTCTACCCACTTTTAGTTGATGGAACGTTTTGGCCGAGGCGTTATTTTGAACCCTTAGGTCACCAAATGACCTTGAATCCCCAGTAGAGCTTGGATTAAAACATTGCGTTTCACCAATTAACCTTGATGCTACTTATAATAGGACTTGAATAAGTAGGGAAGAATGAAAATAACGATAGTGCAGCTTAAGATGCAGTTTATATATAACTCGACAGTTCGGAATAGTAATGAAGGGGGTGCTTGATCATTTGGTGATTGATTGTTAGGCAATGACATGAACTAGGCAATCCATTTAGTTCATGTTTGTTGCACCGTTAACCTTTAAAAGCTGGGTTATGCATTTTCAAGTCTCTCAAAATCAAAGATGATCGTGTATAACTGTTAGCAAAAAGCGAAAATTCTTTTACTAACCAGTATTTTGATGGCCGCTTTCACAGTACATGTCAAACGCAATGTTTCAATTCCACCTTGAGAAATAAAAATGGTGCTCCTACTTTAACAGTTGCACTCCTATGATAGAGTAAGATGGAGGACAATTACAGAAAGAAAGAAAGTTGCCATCAAAATATCGAAGGATGTATATTGGAAAATTTTTGGAAATATTTTCCTAAGAGTAATGATATACATACAGAAAAGCATGTACAATAACTGTACAAATATTTATGTGGTTATATCTTGCACGATTTTTTTCTTAAAAATGGAATAAACTCACAGGATCTAACCACATAGGTATTAATACAGTTTCTGTATTTAATTGTTGGTATGTGTATTAGTTTTCATTCCCCAGTCCTTGAAAAAAAATATAAGAAAAATAACAATATTTATGCATTTCTTTCCCCAATCCTTTAAAAGAAGTAAGAAAAATAACCAAATGTATACTTTTTGTTTATTGTCTTCAACTGCTCCTATTTGGTGAGTTGATGACTGTTATGATCCTCATCTTGTTGGGGATACATTTTTTGTTGGCTTGATCGAGCAACATACTGCCTGCCTCATTTGTATCTTTTGTAATGGATGCTTGTTTGTGCTAGGTCATAATGTCATATTTATCATCTTTGTGTCGTTTTTGATGCATCAAGCAAATGTTATTCTTTGTTTTCCAAAGTTAATGCGCATTATTGTATTGTGATGGAAATTAACTCGTTTATATTTGACAGCACGCCACTGGGAAGAAGTTTCAGGAAATTCTTGAAGAAGCCTTTATTCGCCCTCTCAATGTCGAAGGCGAGATGTATATTGGAATTCCTCCAGGTATGACGGTATATTATTTGCTCAATTTGATTGCCATTTTCTCCACTGTTGTATCCTTTGCATCCTTAAGAAAAAGAGTTCAGTAAATCCATGATCATGAAAACTTTATTTTATTTGCAACGGGCGGCTTTGGATGAAGTTACAGTCATGCAGTAACCACAAATCCACAATAGATCGTTCATGGCGTGCAGCAAAGGTCACTTGTTGTGTAAATGAGTTCCCTGTTGGTGTTGGCTGCTCGAAACTAAACTCTATTTGAAAAATGATGCAAAACAAATTAGATTTAGATGTTCATGCTTCATACTATTATTGGAAACGGGAAAAGGAAAGCGATCTTAATTGAAACAACAGAATTTTTTGGGAAAGTTTAAATTAATTTGTCGTCGTTGCAATCATTTGTGTTTGCTGTAGGAGTGGAATCTCGTCTTGCGACACTCACTGTAGACACAGATGATTTAAAGAAACTTGCTGGTATAAGCAGTCGTTCAGATCTTCCCTCGAGCTTTCAACCCCAAGCCATCTCCGAGCTTGCCACAACCCTTCCGGTGCTATTCAACACCCTCAACGTTCGTCGCGCTATTATACCCGCAGCTAATGGTCATTTCTCAGCCCGTGCACTTGCACGGTACTATGCAACCTTAGTAGACGGTGGCACGGTCCCGCCACCTCACTCCTCTTATTCCAAGCCGCCACTCGGGTCCCACCAACACCTTCCGAAATTCCCTTCTCTAAAACTCGAAAAGAAGCAGAGAACTGGCAAGAGAAAAGATTCCGTTCTGAAGTCACTCGGTGATGATAGTTGTACAAGAAATAATGGAAACGACTACATCAGTGTGTCTATCGATGATGGCACTTCCGTAAGTTCCTGGGAGAGTAAAAAAGCTTCCAAGATTTTTAACAATCCCAATATTCATGATGCACTTTTGGGTAGTGGGGAATATGAGAATTTGGTACTTGCGGGTGGGAAATTTGGGCTAGGGTTTAAGAAGTGGTACGGAAATGATGGAACCCTTGTCGGTTTTGGACACTCGGGCATGGGCGGATCAACAGGATACTGTGATGTCAAAAACAGGTTTTCGATTTCCGTAACACTAAATAAAATGTCGTTTGGTGGGGTTACTGGGAACATTGTCCAGTTTGTTTGCTCCGAATTAGGTATTCCAGTACCGGATGAGTTCTCCTCAGTGCACTCTAGTGTAGAGAGACCTATAATTAACTGAAGTTATGACAATACTTACACACATACAGATACACAATCATTATTAGGCATAATTGATAATGCCAAATGAAATTTTTTGGAGTAATTTTGTAATTTATTATAATTTAGTACCTTAGAAGCCGATAAACTGTGAAACCGTAGGAATGAACTACATTGCTGTTTCAGATTTGGTGACTTATTGCAATATATGTCCCATGGAATAAAAATCATGGTTGAAATATGAATTATTATACATGGTGGTTTTGCAATTTCATTCATGTAGTCCCTTCCCTGTAATAGTTTCCATGTACATGGCTTTTCAATAGGCTATTTTGCAATTCTAGGTGACGTGGCCCAATATTGCGTAAATGGTGTATTAACAAAATTAATTATCAATACGGTGTACTGCATTATGTTTGCCGTTAATAATGACGAACATTTGAAAATACTGTATATTGTTCGCCACTACTAATAGCGAACAATATATATATATATATATATATTACAGTTCGCCAGCACTGGTAATGGTGAAAATTAATTTTTTTTTACAGTTGACTATTAGTAATGACAAAAATGATTTTTTTTAGTTGCGAAAATTAGTTTGTGTTGTTGCAAAAATAATATTTTATTTTATTACTATTTATTAAATACACAAAATATTTCACTATAATCAATTTATAGGTGTAAAATTAGAAAAAGAGTCATTAATGTCTCATTAATTTTTTAAAGTGATAATTAAAAAGAAATGAAAAAAACACTAAAATGGCAATTAAAAAGGAAGGTGCCCATAGTTTCATTAGAATTCTATTTGGTCCCATAGTTTCCAATCCAACAGTAATAGTCCTAAAGTTTTGAAGAAGTGCTGCTATAGGACTTGACTTGTTCTATTCTAACTTTTACGCAGAAATTTTTCTACTTTTTGATTAGAAATTGACTGCAAGGGAAATAGATGGAGCTTTTTGTTGTTTTCTCCTAAAATTCGGTCCTTGTAATTTCAACTGAAACACTAAAAAACCCGAACGTTTGAGATTGCGACGAATTTGGACCAAAATTTTTGGACAATACAAGACATCCTCCCTTTCGTTTTACTTTTTCTAATTTCAAAATCACCATCATTGCCATAATAGGAGACATTAGCAACATAAATGAGTGTAAATCAGCTAATTTATTTTGGAAAAACCACATTCATTATTCATATGATATTTCATCGCATCACATTATACATGCCCCGAAAAAAAATTTAAAAATAGAGAAATAAACAGCAAAATAACTCCACTAGTACATTACTTTTTGCAACACAAAACCAGCAAAAAAAATTGAATTTTATTTGTTAATACATCTAAAGAAAATGATGAGGAAATAGGCAAAATACAAAGCCATACTTAAAAAGCCTATTCTCACATATTCTTGTATGTGGAAAGGGGGGACCGAAATCGAACAGAAAAAATTGGAGTGATGGTAAACAAAATAAATAAACTCGATATGCACACGAAAATTAAATCAAAGAAACTCACAAATAAAAGCCTTTCCTAAAGTTCCCGACACACTAAAATCAGCAAATAACTATTTGTTCTTCAACACGTAGGAGCGCATGCGAGTAGTGTCTCAGCAGAGTTAAAAGAGCTTGCTCGGTTGTGTTGTTCCGCTTCTCATCATGGCACAGAACTCGTCGTAGTTGATTCTTCCATCCTTTGAAGTACAAAATATTCGAAACGGGGTCAATTAAAACACAGTGGTGCACCACATTATGGTTTTGAAAACAGTTTTAAATTTTCAAACCGGAAGAACTGCAGGAAACGTGTTTGGCGAGTTTGAGAATATTTTCTCCAGATAGGGATGGAAGCCAAGAATCTCGTGCGAGGGGGTCATATGAGTAAAACGTTATCTAAGGAGTCATTAGAATTATTGGAGGGGATATTTCTGAATTATTTATATAGAACACGAGACATTGGAAAAAGTTTTCGTAATTATGGGGGCCATAAAACGCGACTGTCATAACCTAAGTTGCATCCAGGTTCTCGCGACAGATTTTTAAAAGCACTCGAAATTTAGGAATCCAGTAACTTTCCTTCGTGTTTTTTGGACTACGAAAACCTGTTTGGTTCAGAGTTTCAATTTTTACAAAATAGAAGACTGTTTTTCAAAATTCCAATTTCAGAAAATTCATTACTTGACTGGATTGGGTTTTCCTGAGAAATTTTGTTAAAGGTAATACTACTTTTTGAACAACAAGATACCATCGACGAAAATACTTATCTAGTCTAAAAACCAGTTTTAGAGATTATAGTTCCACAAGTAGAGAAATGAAGATAGAAACCAGGAAAAAGATTTGGAGAACATAATTACCCACACCCTATATCTATCCAATAAAAAGTCGCAGAATGCGCCGTTTTTCTTTTCTAGAAAACTTACATTGTCCGTATCCACCTCTGAAATTATTTCTTTTATAGTGGCATCATCACCCATCCCGTAGTCCTTCATCGCATGTTCCAGTTCATCTCTTGTAATAAAGCTGTCATTTGACAAGAAAATCAACAAACTCAAATCATCACGCTAATAATTACTAGGAGACCCAAAAAAATGAACAACTGTCGAGGTAAAAGTAGAAAATACTAATGTATGGCATTCACGTACGTAGTGATAAGCTAGGTTAGAGTTTTCAAATCTGTTATCTAGTTCGCAAACCAAACCAGTGCAAAAATTATAAAAAGGAAAAAAAACTTATGCCACTTTTACTTTGTAAATTTTGTTCAGAAAAATAAAAAAATCAATGCACTTAAATATAACTATACTATCTTAAATGTAAGGAACTTGATATGCATAAAAAAAAAAAAAATAAATAAATAGTTGCTATCTTTAAAACTAAAATTAAGGACTAACCCACTCCCATCCTTGTCGAAATACTGAAAAGCTTTATAAAGGTGCTCGTCTCTTTCCAGTTTGTGCCTATGCATGGTTGCCGTTATAAATTCGATATAGTCAATCGTCCCATTTCCATCCACATCAGCCTGGAAAGCGAGAATAGTTTCAACAAGGATACTAAAACTCGAGAAATAAAAAATAAAAAAGATATTAAAGTAATTGGTAATCATAGATTTTTTAACTTACAGCTTGCATTAGTTGCTTCACTTCTGCCTCGGATAACCTTGAACCAAGTCGAGTCAATCCCGACTTCAGCTCCTCATAGGTGATGGTCCCACTCTTGTCTGTGTCTATGTTTGTAAACATTGCTTTAAGACCTTTAATTTCTTCTTCGGAAAGATTTTCAGCAATGACCTGAAATAAAGGGAGAAATATCCACCAAGTTGAGTAAACATTACAACAGTTATTTCTATAACAACTAAATAACAACGAGATGATAGTATCAACCCACCTTCAGAGCTACTTTTTTTAGTTTGTTCATAGCACGGAATTGCTTCATTCTCGACAGAACAGCAATATCAAGAGGCTTATCAGAAGCATCTCCATCTTCTCTCATCCATGGATGATCTGGCGTTTGATTTAGTTTGTAAGAGTTTTACCCATTAATCCACAGAGTGAATGTGACACATGTAACTAGATTGATCGCTGAGTATTACAGGTTGCAAATTAAGTGTATAAGCTAGACTATCGACTGAAGACAATGATACTATCGTATGATTTGCAACTATAAAAGGCTCTCAAGAGCTGTTAGAAGGTAAGAGATATGTTGGAATAGAAAGTGATTAGAGACTAAATGGCCCATACATCTTACCATGAGCTGTACGGGGGAAGAAAAAATACACATTCAACAGACTAAGACACGTACAAGTAATTAGAATCTAGCCCCTTGTGTGCTTCTGTTCGTAAACTAGCATTTAGTTTGATACCTAGAGCCAAAGTGTAGAAGAGAATGACTGCATTCTCTCTTACACAACTTGTACTAATATTGCAATACTAACAAGAAGCAGTCATCAATGACTGACAAGGTAAAAAGCAAAGCATGTGCACGTGACATGAATGAAATAGAAAGCAGATCAAAGCAATAATATAGCAACGTAAACATATTATATATAAGATGGTATATAACACACCCATTAAAGTTGTATAATTTTGTTGTGTCCTTGACGTCTCATGTCTCTAACTAAGAGATGCAAGCCTAATCAAAATAAAGCAGACTAATAATTGTGTTGTGATAATCATCAACTTACTTAATACTTCAATTGCAGTTAGCCTTTCTTTAGGATCAGCACATAGCATCTTCTTAACGAGATCTTTGGCACTACTAGAAATAGACGGCCATGGATCAGATGAAAAATCAAGATGTCCATGTAGTATTGTATCAAAGATTCCTTGCTCATTCTCTGCAAGATTAGGCATAAGTCGAAAGTTTAGCTATCCACATGATTACTCCATAAAAATTATTTAAAAAACGAATGAACAAAAAAGAACCCTGAATACCTCCCCAAAATGGTGGGACTCCACTAAGTAGTATGTATAATATGACACCAGCACTCCAAATATCAGCCTCGGCTCCATAACTTCGTTGCAACACTTCCGGTGCTACATAATAAGCACTTCCTACAAGGTCCTTAAATACATCCCCTGCAAGCACAAGAAAACAGATCAGTGTAACAAATTATATGCTTCTTTTTTTATTGAAGTAGATAACAAGAGGTTGTGTGTGACAAAACTCTATTCCTTGAGCTCATAACAAGGTGAAGTGGACGATAGTGGCATGCAATCAACTAAAATTGCAATGAAAATTCAGAGAAATGTGCGAGCAACAAAGTTCATGCCCATTCCCATCGAGTAGGTGGTTCTTAATTTGGTTTGAGTATGAAGTTATCACTAGAGTACCCAAAAAGAAGCAAATTGTAGAGAAACATAACTTCTATCGCGATAATATGTCAAAAAGTTCAAGTAACCAAAAATGGTATCCAGTCGATTTTCAAAACTACTTTTCCTTTCCTCACAATCATCACTAACTAATTGATTTTTATATATATATATTTAAAAGGAGAGTTATTCAAGAATAAGAGGAAACCAAACAAAACCACAGCCAAAAGTATCCGTGTCGATGTATTATATATATATATACATATATATACACACACATGCCTATATATATATATATAAATACATACATATGTACATACACAGCGTAAGTTGGGCATTTTTGTTTTCCTTCTTAATTTTAATGAAATTACATATTACATTCTTACACTTTTTTTAGTTTTACAAGTTAACTCAAAATATAGAAAAATTACAATTTTAACCTCCCGCCGTGTCCCCGAAATGTCCGTGCCGTGTCCATGGCGTGTCCGTGTTGTGTCACTAACTACTCTATAGCACCAAGTCCATCAAAATCACACAACACCATCTCGCAGTAGCACCCTATCAATATTTATAGGCATACATTGTTACTATGTACCATGTAACAAGTAAAAATAATATAATGTGGCTATTAGAACCATTACAATATAAAGCAACCACAAACATCCACGCCTATCTAATCATCAATTCTTATGACCAATCTAACAGTCAATGACTGCAAATGATGTTAGTTCCTCATCACTAAAAAGATTAGCATTAACTACGAGGTTCACAAGCTTTGCTAAAAGATTAGCATTTTAAATGAAGTACACCAATTCAAAGAAAACTAACATTGTCCAACATAAACTCCAACTCCTCGAGATATAACCTTAAACTACTATATTTTACACTATGACACAAAATCTCACAAAATCTTCACGAACTAGTACCATCACCACCACTCATTATCACTTACTCACATTTATATCCACCAAACCTGCCCTACTACACTTCCAAAGCTACCCCTATTATCCACCACTTATTACCACTCCGCTACTCTTACAGCCAATCCAACTATCACAGACCCGCTATCAAGCATGATATCAGCTAATGTTGATAGCCCCCTAATTGTGGATAAGATCACGATGAAATGCGTACTCAGAGAAATAACACGACAATGCTCAAGTCTCACTTCATAATATTAGGATCAATTGTGGGCGTATGCCAGGCACCTCAGCTACTGAAAACGGGATCCCGACAAAAGTGCACCTGATCTCAGTGTAAATATTTTGATCCAACGGACCACATTTTTAAGGATCACATAATCAAGACAGATCGTCAATGTACGTAGATAGCCCTCCATCTTTGTATATTATCGATTCGAAATAAAATTCAAGCTCTACAATGTCAATTAAATTCCCAACCTGTAAAACCACGTGTCCTCACCTCCCAAAATTTACTAACTAGAAGTTACTAATAAGTTCCTTTAACCAAATAACATATCCAAGACTTCGTTACAACCACTGCAGATAGTCACCAACACTCTAATTCATCCCAAAAAAGAGGAACCCTAGCAAATCAGTACCATTGGATGATGTAGAAATAAATATCGAAAAAAGGGTCTACATTATTTATCTCAAATTAAAACCCCAACTACTAGACATAATTACATAATAATCAACCAACAACTAGATCCTTAGCCATGTGTACAAACTACAATCAAACAATCCACATTTTCCAGGATCCCAACTTGTATGTACCTAATGTTACTCATTCATAATTAGTATTATGCATTGAATCTGTGCAAACACCTCTTTGAGTGGATAAACAGAGATCAACATTGTACAGTTCATCAACATGATTTTTTGTACATACATCAGTGATTATAAATATCCCGCCCTGGCCGTAATGTCAAATTAAAGCGACTGGTTACCCGGTTTGAAGAACACGGAGAGACCGAAATCGGTGGCCTTAAGGGGAGAGTCCTCGTCCTTACTGAGCAACAAAAAGTTCTCCGGTTTCAAGTCCCTATGCATAACCCCCATGGAGTGACAATTATGCACAACGGTCACAATCTGTCGGCAGACCCCGGCAGCGGCCCGTTCGGAGTAATGCCCCTTGGTGATGATCCTGTCGAAGAGCTCCCCGCCAGCACAGAGCTCCATGACGAGGTTGACTGAATGTCGGTCCTCGTATGCCCCTTTCAGCTCCACAATATTCCGGTGCCCGGTCAGGTGATGCATGATCTGGACCTGTCAAATTCAATAAAAGGGATAAAGATTTAATTTTGAGCAGATAGATATTACACACTATTATTCCAGAAACTAAATCTAACAGCATTCACACCAGTCTTTGTAA
>MKEJ01093243.1:0-12313 GCA_001753735.1 Embelia ribes
TGTTGTTGAATATTTTGTGTCCGAGGGGCTCGGATATTACATTCTGTTATTGCCCTACTAGTGATGATACCACATTAGGGGCAAAGACGAAATGTAATATTCCTTATCAGATGTGGTGGAGCTGTTAGCTTATTATATTTTATAAATAAGATTGTTTACATTTATTTATTATCTTCAGCTATTGTATATTTTCTTGTGTACTCTGATAATGTATGGTTTGAGATTTGAGATGGGTCTATAGTACAAGCATATCTTCAACTATCCCTTCTGTGGACTTGCATTCCTTATTACCGAAATGCAACATCATCTTAATAGGCTTGAGTTCCCCTAATTCCAATTGGCTATAAACTGAATAAGGGAATAGGTCCCCTAGATCGAGTACATCAAGATCAATCGCATATTCTCCTATCATACAAAAAATAGTAGGACATCCAGGATCCTTATATTTAGGTGAGATGTGTGATTGAAAATAGTGTTCACCTTCTCGGAAAGGTATAACTACTCCTTTATATTAATTTTACTTTTACCCGTACATATTTCTTTAAAACGTTTAGCATATGATGGGTTGTGTTTAATGGCATCAAGTAAAGGTATATTAATTTAAACATATTTTAGCATATAAAAAAATTTCTTTCTTAGGGTTTAACGCTTTTGGTTGAGCCAACCTTTGAAGGAATGGTAGTCTAGGCTTATATGGGCCGACCTCTAGAGTACCCTTTTAATTCACTCCCACTACGTTCTCCTTTGCGAGCTCCCGTGCCAGTACTTTAGATGGTTTTTTTGCAAACAACTCAGTCAGAGGCATAATTGGAGTATTATAGGGTCAGACCGGTGTTTGATCCTTAGCATTGCTACCTGAAGAGGTTGGATCGATTGGAACTAAACTAGGGTGCTTGAAGTTCAAAGATTTTTTATCGATCAAGGCATGTGTCGATCGATCAAACTGTGAGGAAGAGAAACTCGTAGCATCAGTAATACTTTGATCAATCGGTTGAGAATCCCTGTACTTACAGGTTTTGCCTAAAAAATCTCAACTCGCTCTACCATCGAGACTATATTCATGTGCTCAAGATGCATTTATCTTGAAGGGTCCAAATCAATAACCTGTACCTGATTTGGTAGGTATGGCTCTAGTTGTGCAGGCATACGACTTCCACTTGGTTTACTTAAAGGTTTTACAAGCTCATTTTGCTTTCGGGACAATTAGTTATATTCTTTTTTAATTGATACACCTGTGGGTTGCTCACTGGTGCCGATTGCTCTTGTTGTTGATAAGGAGAAGCTACAATAGTACCCTTCACGGAAGGCTTGTATCCAAATATGTTGGTGGAGGATTGCTATCAACTTGCTATCGGTATAGCCCTTTTTTTCCATGACATATTGAGATGATTCCTTCAACCTGAATTATATGTCTAGAAAAAGGGATTTCCTTTTCTTTACCATTGAGCATGCTGCTGTTGGATGTAGTGGGCGGATTGACTTTGCCCACAGTATGCATTTTTCATGATAGCAAGTTGATAGCAATCCTCCATTTTGTGCCAATCACCTTGGCAAAAACAACAAGTGATAGGCACAACCAATCCTTTTCTTGAAAAGATTTCCGCCATACATAGAGGAGATCATTTACTTCAATTGAGCACTTAGAGATGTATGAAAAAATTTAATCAACTACCACTTATCATACCTGTGATGGGGATAAGCAAGAAGCAGATGCTTAAAACGTTCCTAAGATTGGAAAAATTTCTTGGAAGGTGGAGTGGTATATTGGGAGATACGCTCTCGATATTCAAGCGTTTGATGATGAGGGAAGTATTTATTCAAAAACACTTGTTACATCTCTTTCCAAGTGCCTATTGAGTAAGGAGGGAGGGAATTGAACCAAGTTTTGGCCTGTTTTTAATAGTGAAGGGAAAAAGTCTGAGATAAACAATGTCAGGATCAATCGAAGGGCTACTAAATGTAGATCAGATAGTAATAAAGTCATTGATAAAATTGTAAGCTCTCTCAGCCTCCAATCCATTAAATTTAGGTAGGGAACTAATCATCCATACCTTGAATAAAAATAATTCTTGTTGATTTTCAGGACTGATAATGCACGATGGTGTGCATTTTTTCAACGGTTGATGTACATCTTTAGCAAGAAGAAAAACAATATTGATTGGAGGAAGTGTTTGTTGTGCTGAATGAGGTGGTTGGTTCATGGTGATATGTACCTGAACTACATTCAATTGAGTAGAGGTTAACCCAAATGAGTTCCCTTGTGGTTGATGGTGACCAACTATCAAAAATTGGTTCCCTTTCTGAGGAGGAGGATTATTATAAAAATTGCCACCACCTGGAATATCAAAGCCAAGTGGGGCTTTGATTTCCTCATCGCAGTGTGCCCTCATGAAGATAGGCATGTGAAGATATGTGTCGATCATGCGTTCTAAGAGCCTCTTCTATAAACGCGTAAAAAGTGAAATCTTGAAATCCCATTAATTATTATCCACATGCATGTGAATTCTAATGAAAGAATTGCAAATAAAAAATTATTGGCAATCTATTTGAGGAGTCCCCGATAACGGCACCAAAAACTTGATCATTTCTAAAATGTGTAGATAGATAACTTAACAAGTATATTAGGGAATGATGTAGCTTTATTCCGTAAAAACTAAGAATTGATATCAGAGATCCCTACTAATCTAGGAAATCCAAAGATATTTTTTATTAGACCTTAAAAATGTATTAAACATTAGTATATTGCTGCATATTTAGGGCGATTATCTAGCTATGATTATATAAAATCTGTTATATTTTGGTATTACATGTTTTTGTCTGTTTGTTGTAGATTTGTGGCTTAATTGGATAAATTATGAGCTTTTTGGTGTACTAACGAGAATGTATGGATTCCAAGACTCGAGATGATGATTTTGCAGCATTGGGATACTTACAATGGACTAATATTGAGGGAAAAAGGCAATAAAAAAGGCATTGGATAGATCCAATCCGCTAAACTGATCAGCCCAACTGCATTTGGGTTGACTCAAAATCTAAAACTGATCGATCTAATAGATATTGGATTGATCCAACTACTTCCAAGAAAACAAATGCCTTTCACGTGATGCAACGACTGAATAAATTTTTAATAATATTTTTAGGGCTATTTCAAATCAGGAAATATTCTTAAGAAGGGTGTTTTAGTCTTTTATTATATTGTGGTACCCTAATTTCATATCTGTCATTATTCTTTCTTAGTCGTGATTTTGGAGATTTGGTGGAGGTTTCATTTTTTTAACAAAGTTTTGTGAGTTTTCTTTTTACTATTCTTTACTTCTACTTGTTATTCTCATATTATGTATCGTTATTCGTGTTCTTTGCGTAGTTGTGATTGAATTCAGTGAATCTTGTGAGTTTTATGTATTATTTCTCATTTTAATTATTGTTGATCATTACTAGTGTTATTTATTGTTATTTTATGTCTAATTTGTATGTTTCAATATGCTTAATCTAAAATTGAATCAGTCTAAAATTTAGGATTTTTAATTTGTCTGGGTACCTTAGAAATCGCCTAGGCGTAGTTATGGTGTCTGACAATCGTCTGATGTCATACTAGGTCGAAATAAATCAGATTATATACATCAATAATTTTTATAGAGCACATTAATTGGGATACCATAGGAGAGGAAGTTAAATCATTGGATTACCATGCATGCATGATTATTTTTAATACTATTAATTCATGTTTGCTGCTTCTTGTTAGAGTTTTCTTAATTCAAATCTGATAAAAACCAAGTAATGTTAGGAGTAGGATAATTAATTTAGTTAATTGATTGGTTTGAATTGAATTCAGAAAATTGAATTGCGTATTATACTACATTTTTAGTAATTCCAGGTCAATAATAGTCCTCGAGTTTGATACTCGGTACTTACTGGGATAAAACTACACTGTTCTCCAGTGCACTTACTAAGTATATAAATCTATACGTTTTAGAAGCAGTCCAATTTTTGGTGTCGTTGTTAGGGACTCTCCAAATGATGTGTTGAATATTTTGTCGAACCTCATTTTCTTTACTGAATTTCGTTCATTCATATCTTTTTTTTACATATAATAAGTAGTAGGATTCCAAAATTCCACCGGTTACTTGGCTGTAGAAGCGGCTCTTGGAAATGAAGATCGATTCGAGTCTATCGACACCTTCATAGAAAATCGACAAGATCAAGTACAACACCCAGTAGTGCAAAATAATCATAACGTTAACAACAACTATGTTAACCTTTTCTAAGATAATTATGATCTCAAAGAGGATCATTGCCCTGCGCCTGGTTTTGGAGGTGCTCGTAGCAACGAGCTTCAACAACAAGGACATGTTGTTAATGCTAATTTGCAGCAATGAGCTGCATATCAAGCATTTCTGGTGGCTCAACAAGCCCCTTATCCGGTTTCTACATAGTACAATAATCCTCCTCCATTTCATCCTCCTATACAATATAATTGTCCTATGCAGTGTTATCCTCGTCCTTATGTAAATCCAATGGACTTACCTGCTGAGCAAGTGCTACATCTGTCGAAAAAAGGCACGACTTCATGCATTATCCTTCCATAAGCACAAATAAATTTTAAGTGCAAGCCTAGAATGATCCATAGCTTTCTAGAGTTCAATAGGTTTGAATCTGAAAGTGCATACAACTTTATTAGCGATTTTTTTGCCAACTGTTCTATCTTTGGAGATGATAAAGTCTCTGAAGATGTTGTTTGCCTGCGCCTTTTCCCATTTGCTCTGAAAAATTAGGCGAAGACTTGGTTCCTATCTCCTCCACCCCTTTCTATTGCTACTTGGGACTAAATGCAAGCGATATTTCTCAATAAGTGCTTCCCAAATCATCAGATGTTTTACTATTAAGAACAAATTTCTCAGTTTGTTTCCTCTTTATCATAAAAGTTTTATCAATCCTGGGAACATTTTAAAGATCTCTTAATTTTGTGTCCTCATCACGGATATAATAAGTGGTGTCTTGTTAAATTCTTCCATACATCCCTTAGTCCTATCTTAAACAAACAATTTCTGCTACGTGCGGTGGAAATTTGTTTAAGAAAAACACTGTTGTGATTTAGTAGTTCTTTCATGAAGTAGCCGATGAATCAAGGACTTCGGATGTATCATTCATTGCCAGAGTAAGTTCAACTTTTGCAAAGGATACCCCATTGAAAGGTGGTCTTTACACCTTAATGAAGCGGATGAGTGAAAGAAAAGTACATCACGTTGCAAAAGGAAATGGAGGGTATGGAATTGGAAAAGGTAGTGGCCATATCCACTTTATCGGTGCCTGTCATATATGGATTTTACCAAGGCGAAAAAATAGAGGACTGTTACCAAGTAGTACTAATGAAGGATATACACTACCCACAGTTCCAACCCTCGCAATATCTAAACCAACAGCAATACCAAAATTTGGGTAAGGGCAATCCTTTTTTTTAAGCTACCAATTCCAGGTGGATGGGTCAACAAGGGAAAAACTATAGGAATGAGGCATAGCAGTCCCAAAACTTCCAGTCTAGGCCAATTCAAAAGTACGTAGGTCCTTACCAGCGTTAATTTGAGCAATCATCTCTGATTTTTGAGCAACTAGTAGATCATGTAGAGAGGGATGTGTACGATTTGATGAAGGAAGTTTGAGAATTATCTCTCAATATAAAATAAATGACTAAAATTCTAAACAAGCTCGATGAAGGTAATTTGTAGGTGCAACCCGAGCCACACCCGCCAAAATCGATACATTATGTGGATGCACAATTTTTGGGATCCGGATCAATATATCAAGTAAATGTTGTGACGGTGCTGAGAAGTGGGAAAGAAATTCCTAATAGGATTGAGGAATCCCAAAATTTCAGTAGCTCCAATCTATTAAATAGCAGTTGGAAATAGACTTCTAAAATTCCAAAGTCTAATCAATCTTAAAATACTTTTGTAACACCCCAGACTGAGGTAATCCCTAATAAACCATCTAAGGGGCTTACGCAAGAAGTTGAGAATAAAAAAATAGTTGGAATCAAGAGTGATGAGGATGAGTTCGAAAAATATAAACCAAGACTGCCTTTCCCATAAAGGCTGTCTCAACCTAAAAAGAGTGAGTCTAATAAAGAAGTCTTTGAGATCCTGCAACAAGGATGCCATAAAATAAATTCTGTCATATTTGAAATACTTAAAAGACTTATATACTATTAAGCATAATTTGAATGTCCAAGAATGGGCTTTTTTCATTGAAAAGATGAATGCTATCATTGATCCATGCACGCTAGTTAAGTGTAAAGATCTAGGAAGCCCTACAATTCCCATAGTAATTGTGTATTATAAGATCGGTGGAGCTTTTCTAGACTTGGGCGCAAATATGAACCTACTCCCATACACTATTTATCAACAATTGGTATTAGGGGAACTCAAGCCAACCTGGTCTGTTTTGCAAATGGTTTGTCATTCCTTAAAGGTGCCTAAGGGAGTAATCGATGATGTCCTAGTTCAGGTAGAAAAGTTTTATTTCCCTGTAGACTTTTTGGTGTTAGATAAGTAGAAAGTGACCGTCCCCTATAAGAAGATCCCAATTATCTTAGGCAGACTATTCTTAGCTATGTCCAACGTAGTAATTAATTGTAGGAATGAAATTATAAAACTGTCCTTTGGTAATATGAAACTGAAATGAATGTTTTCTATTTTTAGTAACCAACCTAAGGATGAGTGTGATAGTTTTGAGAAAATTGACCTAATTGACACACTAAGGAAGAAATATTTTTAGTTGAGATAGCAGGTAGGGTGGTAAGTGGTAAGTGGTTATTATGGGAGATTGTTAGGTAAGATGTCGGAGTAGAGTGACTGTGAATTAGTCAGTGATATTAGGAGGTGGGACATCAAATTTGAGCTTATTGAGATGCCTAGCATCAAAACTATCCCTTCTGAAGAAAAGGCTCCCTTCTTTGAAAGAAAGCCCATTCCTAAAGAGTTGAAATGTGCTTTCCTAAGTGAAGGTGAAGCTTTTTTTGTGGTTATTTCCCCTGCTTTTACTCCGACACAGGAAAATTCTTTGCTAAATATACTTAGAAAGTATTACTGAGCAATCAGATGGTAAATAGAGGATTTGAAGGGCATCAATTCTTTGATTTGCAGCCATATGATATACCTTGAGGAGGATGCCAAATCGGTGCATCAAATTCAAAGGTGGCTGAATCCATTCATGAAAGAGCTGGTGAAATAAGAGGTTATCAAACTCTTGGACACATGAATTATATATGCCATTCTAGATTCCAAGTGGGTGGGTCCAACCCAAGTGGTGCCAATAAATATGGGGTCACTGTTATTACCAATGAGAAAAATGAATTGATTCTAACACGTATCCAAATAGGTTAAAGGATGTGCATTGATTATCGGTGGCTAAATGCCGTGAAAAAGAAGGAACATTTTCCTTCACATTTCTTGGACCAAGTCCTTGAAAGAGTGGCATGTATAGTTATTCTAGTTTTAATCAGATTGGAATCCGTATGATAACCAAGAAAAGACAACCTTGATACGTTTATTCGGTAATTTTGCTTATCGGCGTATACCTTTTTGGCATATACAATATACATGCTACTTTTCAGTGATTCATGATAAGGATTTTCAGCAATATAGTGGAGCAGATACTCGAGTTATTTATGGATAATTTCTCCATTTACAGTGATAGTTATGACAGAGGTCTTGCTAATCTCGAGTGCGTCTTCCAAAGATGTAAGTACACAAATCTTGTATTTAACTGGAAAAAGTGACATTTTATGGTGACATTAGGTATTGTGCTCGGGTACATTGTCTCATCGAGAGGGATCGAGATGGATAAGTCTAAGGTCGAACTTATTGAGAAGCTTCTACCTCCAACCATAGTAAAGGATATAAGATCTTTCCTAGGCCACACCAGTTTTTACTGATGTTTTATTCATTTTTTCAGCGCTATTGCTAAGCCATTGTGCCATCTCCATTTGGTAAAAGTCCTTTTTGAGTAGACAGATTATTGCAAAAAGTATTTGACAATTGAAATAGCTCTTGATCTCTGCTCTTATTATGCAACCTCCGGACTGGTCCCTACCATTTGAGCTTATGTGTAATGGCAGTGATTATGTGGTTTGGGTCGTTTTGGAGCAGTATAAGGATAAAAAGCCGCACATAGTTTACTATATGAGCCAATCATTAAATGATACATAGGTCTACTATATTACCATCGAGAAAGAGCTATTAGTTGTTCTCTTTGCGTTAGACAAATTCTGCTCCAGCATTATTGGTTCTCCCGTGACCATTTTACAAATCACATAGCTTTAAAATACCTCCTCTATAAGAAAGAGGCGAAACCATGGCTCTTGCTATGTATCTTACGTGTCCAAGAGTTTGACCTCGCAATCCATGATAAGAAGGGAGTAAATAACATTGTTGCAGACTATTTATCTTGGCTGACTAGCCAATCACTTAGTAATGACCCTTCTCCTATCAATGAGTATTTTCTTGACGAGCAGTTATATGCCACTAGTACCCATGATGTCCCTTGGTTTGTTGACTTGGTGAATTACCTTGTCATGGGATCTATTCCGCCTTATTGATCGGTTAATAATACGAAGCGATTCCTAAAAAAGGCCCGATAATATTTTTTGGATGGTTCATACCTTTATAAATATTGCTTTGATCAGATTATCCGACACTGTCTTTACGAAGATGAGCTTAGCAACATCATCGTGCACTGCCATAACGGTACTTGTAGGGAACATTTATCAGCCAAGAAAAGTATGACGAAGCTTCTTCAAAGTGGCTTGTATTGGCTGATTATGTTAAAGGATGTTTACAACTATTGCTAGAATTACGATATATGCCAATAACTTGGTAAACTTACCAAAAATAATAAGATGTTCCAACAACCTATCATCACACTCGATATTTTTAATTGTTTGTATATCGATTTTATGGACCCATTTCCAACCTTATTTGACTACTTGTACATCCTAATGGCAGTGGACTATGTATCCAAGTGGGTCTAAATGATACCCACTCGTACCAATGACCATAAAGTTGTGGTTAAATTTTTGTAAGAATCATTTTCTCTCTATTTGGTACCCCTCACGCTATTATTAACAATGGGAAAATACTTTTGCAATCATCCTTTTTGGGTATTAGTAAAAAAGTATGGGGTACATAGTTGGTACTGCTTATCACTCACAAACGAGTGGCCAAGTTGAATTGGCCAATCGTGAAGTGAAAGGAATTCTCGAGAAGATGATAAACCCAAACTGTAAAGGTTGGTTGGACCTCCTCATCGATGCATTGTGGGCATATCGAATCTCATACAAGACCATCTTAGGGATGTCTCTCTATAGATTGGTTTATGGTAAGGTATGCCACCTTCTAGTGGAACTCGAGTATAAAGCCTAGTGGGCTATCCGACAGTGTAATGATTCATTGACCACGGCAGGAGAAAACAACAAATTAGACATGGTCAAGCTAGAGGAATTGCAGAGTAATGCATACGAGAATGCTAAGATTTCTAAAGCTAAAATAAAAAGCTTGCACAATAAGCATATCGCTGAGAGAACTTATGCCACGGAGGACAAAGTCCTTTATAATTTTTTATTGTATTTGTTCCCTGAAAAGTTAAAGTTGAAGTGGATCGGATCCTACATTATTTACGAGATTGGTTCATATGGTAGTGCGGGCCATAGTTTTCAAGGTAAATGGCTATCGTTTGAAGTTATATTGTGACAACAGTTATGAACCGACCGATAATATAGGTCTTGTAGACCCATCGTACAAGTAATTTTAGGATGGAGGGCATTCTTGTACATAGCTTTTTTGCTTTGATATTTCTTTTATTCTCTTTGGTAAATCGAGTCACATTTTCTTCTTAGATATGAACATATGGACTATGTTCGGTTTAGGTAGGAGGTGTGTATACATTGTATACTACTGTTTGTTAAAAATAAGGAAATCATTTGTTAAAAATTAGGGAAAAGTTTTTGAATTTAGTCCTAATTTTTTATTAGAACTGAGCTTTATACTGTGTTTTAATAATATAATAGTATAATTGAGAGTCGAAGGTGGTGTCTTAGGTCTAATTGTTATTTTTAATCACTTTTCAGTCATTAAATAGTTCGATCAATCTAACTATAAAACGAAAAATACGAAAAGAGTCCAGTGTAGATTGATCGATCAAACCATGGTTTGATCGATCGAACTGATTTAAGTTAAAATCCAGCCTTTTTGAAATTGGATTGTTCGATCGATCAAAAAGTAGGAAAAGTCCAAAGTCTTTCAATCGATCGAACTTATAGTTCAATTAATCGAAGTGTTTGAACTCATATTTTTTGAGTTCGATCAATCGAATCTATAGTTCGGTCGATCGGACTGTGGCATTTTAGTTTTATAATTCAAATATCCCGAGTATTTCAATTTTTACTCTTATAGCATCTCTCTTTTTGTCTTTCCTATACAAACTCTTCTCCTCTACGATTTACCCTCATCTTATCCTTAATATCTCAAATATGCTTCTTTTTTTCATTATTCACCATCACACATCATCATATTCACCTTGTACCTTAATATAAACCTAGATTAGGCTTAATTGAGCAATTTGGGGATATTTTCTTATGGACTAATCTCGTCAATTCGGTGCACAATCGATATCGGGTAAGCACACATATATATCTTAATACATCATAGTGGCACTAGAGAACTATTTATTTTGTTTTGTATTGCTTTGTGATGCAAATATTGCGAGTTTTTGCTTATTAGGTAGATTGGTGATGAAAATATTATTGATTTGTGTGATTAATTACTATTAAATGGTGCCCAAACGATCGCCTAGTGGTAAGGAGAAAGTAGCGAGATGCATATGAAAGATTTAAGATTAGGTTTTCATTGAAGTAAATGGCGGGGGAGCATGGGTGGGAACTTATTGATTTAGGCGAAGAATATTTTGGACTTAGTTCGAGGAAAGGGGATAGATGTAACCCCTAACACATTTGCGGACAAGTTCACAATCCCTAGGCCCTCGGTTGCACTATGCGAGCTGAGCAAGGAAGCGGTGTAAGCTGAGGCTTTGTTGCCAGGATATGCTGAAGCTTTATTGCCAGGAACACCTAACACATTTATGGACAAGTTTAGAATCCCTAGGCCATCGGTTGTACCGTGCGAGCTGAGCAAGGAAGTGGTGTATGCCAGGAACAATAGAGCAAAGTTTGATTAAGGCCGAGTAATGGAAGGATGAGTACATCACGGTATGGAAGTCGGTGTGTGTAAAACATCCTACAGTGGAGGCATGATATAGAGGTAGATTATTAGAGATTGATAGTGATGTATGCTATGGGCATCGGGCTTAAGATTGACTACTGCAGGCATATGTTTTTACAACTAATTGAGTATTTCAGATCCCTACCGAAAGGGGCTATTCCTTTTCTGGGTATTTTGATAGAGATTATCATTGCCGTGGGGGTGAGTACTTCCATATTTGATTGGAGTCCTCCTAGATTCAAGACCAAGATTGATGCAACCACGATCAACAAAGCTTTGTCAAATAGGCATAGGGAGGCAGTAGATGTGGAGGAAGATTACGAGGTGACAAGTTAGGTTAAGGGTTATGAGTTGGTTAGTCAAAATGACATACATGCATTACAGGTGGTGGTGTAGACCCAACGCGAGATTAACATGAGGCAGTTTCGTCTGCAGGAGATGGACCATATGACGAGACGTCATCAATTTACAGAGCGGTATACAGACTATCATCCGCATGAGCCCTATATGCCACTTGAACTGCCACAGTGATTTAGAATTAAAGTTTAGGTAGAGAGCATTCATTCATATTTGTTGTACCTAAAACTCTTGTTTTCATTCAATTTTAGTAGGACTATGCCTGTTTAGTTGTGGATGTTGATGTTTACTTTTCGTTTCTTCTTTTGATCTAATTATTTTTCATTATGTTTAGAATATAAGTGATTAGCTATTGATGTCCTTTTATATTTGCTGTATGGTAGCTTCTATGGCTAACCTTTTATTCTCGTAATCATGTATAGTTTTTTATGACATATTTTCTTATGTGATGATTACGAGGCGAGGTAGCTTTTACTATTGATTTCATATACATTGATCGCATTTTCTCCTTGGTGCATAGTCAGTCTGATGATAGGTTTGAGGATAGAAGATGCATTAGATGGAATTATATGCTAATTGGAGCACATTGGTATACACACTAGTACTGAAATTGATATATGTTATTGTTTCCTTTTTCATACCAGTTCTTTATACTTTTCATTATATTTCATGTTGTCTTTATTTAT
>MKEJ01093249.1:0-21018 GCA_001753735.1 Embelia ribes
TTAAGTTATAAAAATTGTATGTAAGGAAAAAAGATCCAACATATAACATTTTACAGTGGCTGATATAAGTTATATTTGTGTTTATTTTGTATTTTATGGTATAATCTCTAAGTGATTGTTGTGTTTTTATATTTAAAAAAAAATGCTTAAAAGACTTACGATACACGAGACGAAACGATTCGATACACAAAATCATATAAAACGATATGTGCTTGAGACGCGCTTTGACAACCTTGATTACAACCTTTTTATTTTTAATTAAAAAATATCCGAAATAATTTCTTAATTTTTATTCTTATGTTAATATATAATGTTTTTGTTAAATAGAAACTTTTTATAAATTCACGTGTAAAGCACGCGAGTGTCTGCTGCTATACATAAACATAAATAAACAAACTAAAGAGAATCATTTCCATTTTTAGGCTAGGGAGTTTTTGTATTTCAAATTGCATGGAAAACAATGCATTACCCCGGTTGCAATCATGACGAGTTCAGCGAAGAACAACCATAAACACGTTACATCGCTTTGTGAAACACTCACCTGGTTTGGAAGAGGTCGATCAAGATTCCGACTTTTTGAACAGGTCTGAAAGAAATATTTATTGTTAATTCTTCCTCTTTGTTTCTCTAGATTTGAATGACTGAAGTAGATCAGATTCCAATTGTGATTTTTGATTGAATATGCCAGCCTCTTGTTCCAGCTGTGAGTGCAGAAGATGGGCAATGGCTTGTAATGAGACAATTCATGCCAGTGTGCAAGCCTGGTGGCCATGGTGCAATATGGAAACTTGCATATGATAAAGGCATTTTTCAATGGTTTTATGACCATCAGAGAAAAAGTGCAACTATCAGACAAGTAAGGTAAATATCTTAATTCTGGCATCATATTATTTAAATGTTGAGAATGAAGGTCAGTGCACAGACTTTGAGTTGATATCTTGACATTGTATCTTGGTTTTTTGTTTGTATGTTGCCTTTGATGACTCTGCAGTAATGTTGTGGCTGCTACAGATTTGACACTTTTAGCACTGGCGGGGATTGGTCTGCGCCATGGGAAGGTAACTTTTTATATTTAGTTTATGTACCTGACTTTCAGAGTTTCTTTTTGTCCACTGGAAGATTTATTCAACTGGAAAGAGGTAAAAGAAACTGAAAATGACCTTCCATAGGACCTCTGAAGATCAGAGTTTACCAAATATTATAAAAGGTGTATGCCTATAAGCTATAAAGAGTCGGCATTTCATCAAGTGGGAATCTTGTCCCTCTCCTTTTTAAAGTTAATTGGACGAGGAATATGGAATCTGGACTTGTTCTGCTGCTTTAATAAGAGTCATTTCTTTTTCGATGTACCCAAGAAAAATAAGAGAGGCATTTCATCCTTTTAATTGATTTCTGATGCCTACGTCACAGAAATTAGGGTTTGCATCCTGTGAACGGAACTTGGGGGCTACCGAAGGAATAAATGTTCTAATTAAGAAAAAAGATGGTAATGGGATGTGGAAATATGGTTTATCATGCATTGAGTACACCGAGTTTGACAAATTTGGGATCTCTGAAGGACTCCTTTCTTCCCATAGGTAATATTCTTTTATTCTCTGTGCCTATAATAGTTTAAGTGACTAATACATCTGGCCTGCTTTCTAATACTTCGACTGTTTTCCAGTTTTTATTTATTGTGGCTCTCGGTTATAAGAAATACCTATATTCTTTATGTTCATGATGTCGAAGAAGTTTTTTCAATGCTTCATTAGGGATACAGTTTTTGCAATTTAAATTAGTCAAGTTGCATGTGAAGCTCTTGATTATAGGCTGTGCGCCAAAGCTGAAAGTAGGGTTGAGAAGAATTGTTCTGTGTCTGCGAGTGTGTGTGTCTAATTGATGCATATAATGCATGGCTAATTTTTTGCATGCTCAACTCAAAATTCTTGCATTGTTTACATTTATTGCTATTGAAAACCAGGCAGGCTGTTTGTCTCTCTCTCTCAAACTTACTTCTTGAGGTTCTATGTTTTTGCCAACATAATTTCCACACTTTTGGACATTAGTGAAAAGGTTTTTTTCCCCTTCTCTGGTGAGCCAATGTGTTGATTTGTATCCACTTTTGAAAATGAGCGATATTGTAGATATGCAATGATGTACTTCCTTTAGTCTTTGTTTCACTTTATATTGACTCTTGAGACAACAAATGATTATTATGTTCAGTGTTATGTGTTCTTGATGAACTTTTTAAAGTGTTTGTTTCACTTTATATTGAACGAGACCACAAATGACTCTTGTATTTTCTTATTTTGGATTAGTTGTTGGCTATATTATTTCTCAAACGAGTGGGTACTACCTTGTTTACCAACATGAACCTCGTTCAATATGTTAAGTTTGCAGGAAAAGTTCCCTGCCAATACAAACATTATGTATGTGGATTTACCTTCCGCAGAACTCATTGGGTCAAGCAACGACGAAACCAGTTTGCCGGGCATGATGCTGAATATCAAGAAGCCAATTAAGTTTGCTGACCAGCTTGGTATCCAGCATTGGTATATTTATTGCTGGCTCACGCATCAATGGCCTGTTCAATTTTTGGTTGCATGATCTTTGGTTCGTGCATCTTTTTTGTCCATCTGTACACGCAACATGCCACGTTCATACAATGTCTGGATAGAATTTTTTTTTATCTATTGATGATTATATAGAAGAGCAAGAAAGCACAAACCCTTGAAAAATAGTGTCATGCATGGTCAGACACCAGCTTGGTGGACACTCCTTCACATTGTTGAACAATCGTCCAAACAAGCCTTGTGAATTTGTTCAACCAAACACGTGTTTGACACTTGAGAAATACATGTAACCAAAGACTAAGGAAAGTACAATATAGAACTGCACTACGGGTAACATTCGCTGTACGGAATTTGACAGTAAACTTTGTGTTCACTACTATAGTTATTTACTTTTTTTTTAATGGTTGGATCTTAGCTTCTTCTAATTCTGATATGGCTGATATTAACACTGTTTTTGTTCACTAAATTAGTAATTTATTTTTCTTATATTAGTTGGGTCGTAGTTTCTTCAAATCTTGCTACAGGGCAAGTCTGTTTTGCTACATTATCTGAATATATATTTAGAATTCGATTATCTTGAATATCACACGGTAGACCAATATATTCATTTGTGTTTATTTGGCCTTTGCTGCCCACTCTTTTGGAGTATTTGTTCTATGTCAGCCTATTATAACCATGGTAGAAAGAGATCATCTCGTGTTGCTATGAATTTTTCCGTCTTTGTCAACGACTATTTAGTTCTAGTTATCACTTAGTATTTCTGCTGATCTCGTATATTTTCTTTACATAAGTGTTTCTGGTGGGCGGCTGGAATGCACCATGCAAAATATTGCGGATAATTTTTTCAGCACATATTCATCCCCATATTCTGAAGGTGTAGAAGGTAGGGCATGAGTTTATGTATGCTAGATTATATTTCAAGTTACGTATTGATGTTTTTCTTGTAAAGTACAAAATTATACGAGCTCTTGCTACTAAGTTGCAGATTTGCTGGACACCTTCATTGTGTATAATGAGCGGAGGAAGGTGACGTCTTCTGCAAAGAAGAAAAGAAAAAACATGGATAGTTCACTACACCAGGTTCTACTACTGTGAAAAAACAATGGTGTCCTTGTTTTATTGGAGATGATGGTAGCATGACGTTGGTCTTACTTTGAGATTTATTCTTAATAATTGCCAAATCATCTATAAGAGCAGGACCATATGGGGCAGTTTATTTTTCTCTGTTCGTACTTTAAGCAGTCTGGCTATCCACTTTTTGTTTTCTCAGTTTACCAATCTATCTAGTACTTTTCTGTCATTTTTCCAATTCCATGTGCTCGGTACCATGCATGCAGAAAAATTGTTCAAAGGTGACTTAGGGGTGTTCATTAGACCCGGCGGGTCTACCCGTCCATACCCGGTGGGTCCGCGGATCACAGGTTTGTGGGTTTGGGAAAAGAAATATGAGACCCTTATCCGTACTGCACCCCGCATATATACGGTTGCAGTGCGGGTCAACCCGCAAGGTTGGTAGACTGACCAAGCAAGCAAGTCCACTAACCACCTTAAATTGTTGTATTTTAAGTTACATGCTATAACTTATTTTCATATTAATAATTTATATTGTTTTATTGTAAGTTGTAAAATACACAATTACACAATTGTAGGAGCATTCACACTAGTATTTCTCATTAAATTTATAAAATCTCACTTTCTAGAAGCTCATTTCTCTTACAAAATAGAAATTGAACATTTTCAGCCTTTCTAAAAGTAACTTCTCCACAATTAATTTGATTATTTATAAATATAAAAATTAAAAAATACATTTTTTGAATATGATGGTGTGTGTTTTATCTATTAGCGGGAAAAAAATATTTTTTATTAGAAAAAGGGTGAATAGTAAAATTCTCATTTGGGAAGATCCCTGTTGCATTGCTAGAAAGTTTTCTGAAAATAGAAAGACTGGATTTACATAATTTCTCCCCATTTTCTCCTTTTCCTTTCTATTTGAGAAAGGGAAAGTACTTATAGAAAGGCTGGTGTGAATACTCTAATGCATAATGGAGAAATAAGGAATAAATATTTTTGAATTCTGTTTGAATAAGAAAATAAAACTTATATTTCAATTCATATTTAAGGCATTATATTTCTTTTTTTTATAATCAATAATAGAAATACAACTAAATCAAGAAAATACCCAAATTTAAATCATAACATCGCTTATCAAATCATCCCTTCATCAAATATTCTTTTGTTTTCTCTTATCAATTTCCGTTGCATGTGGAGGTCTCAACCACACCGAGTTCAAAGAAAATAAAAAATAAGAAAATTTGTTGAGTTTTTCCTTTTATTTTTACATATTTGTTGTAATGCCTAAGTGAGAAGTGTTGTCCCATCTACTACCATTTAACTCAACACCACAAAAGTTACAAACAGCTTTAATTATTTCCCTGCCTTTTGGATGAGTTAAACTAGTGTATTTCCTTGTAAATCCAACCCACGCTTTGGAAACTTTTCTACAACTATCATTGTTTGCATCAGAGGTGTTTCCATGAATATTGCTCTTATTTTTATAAATTTAAAAGGAACACGACAAATCTAAATAGGCTAAAGATTAGAAATTGCAAATTTAGAAGTACCACCAAATGGAAAATGCGGACTAGAAGTTGAAACATACCGGAGAAGAACGAGTGTATCGGAGATGATTGAATTTTGGCAAACAAAACCTGATTTTTTTTTTTAAATAAATGATTTGAGACCTTGTAAAGTATAAGTATTGAGAATTTGCAATTGGTTGTTGTTGGTTGTGGTAAATAAAGTGGGGAGTGGTGTATGTATGTGGAAGAAAAACTAGCACTTTTTTCATAGCCGTTGCACTATAACGGGTTGATCGATGGACTGACCGTGATAGTAAGCCGATTGCCCTATTGTTACACTGCAATGTCTATTAAAAATTGGGAGAGGTTAGTGGACTTACCTATATGGTAAGTCAACTAACCTGCGGGTATGTAAGTTTTCTTGTGGGTCCATGGAGCGAATTGCAGGTTGCGGGTCTAAGAAGAAAACCCATACCCGCCCGCATAACTGCGGGCGCAGTGCGGGTACAGGTCTATTGCAGGGCGGGTGCGGGGCCACCCGGCGAGTCCGCAGGTAAACCTGCAAAAATGCGGATCTAATGACCAACCCTACAAATATATTTGATGATATCATTACTCAGCATTTCAAAACCAAATTTAATGAATCACAGTTACACTAGACTCGAGGGAATATCAAGTCAATCTTGACAAATTAGAACTCTACTTCAGATATGCTTTGGTACTAAGAGCTTACATTACACCAGTATGTATGTGTACTACTGTTGCACCTTGGGCAAATAAATCTCGAGATGATAGTCACCCTCATATCATACTTCAACCATACTAATGATGCCTGTGTCTCTTCTTATCCCTTGAATAGGAGGAATCATGATAGTCACGATCTGAAGAAAAATTTACAGAAGCTCAATCAGTTCATTGCAAAGCATAGCTACACATAGTTGCTAAATCTAGAAAGGGAAAAAGCTACCAACCTCGTGATGAACGGTGCTTTAATTTCTCTGCGTACGCTCCTGCATTTATACATGGGAAAAATCAGATACTCAACTCTCATTACTTTATATGAGATACCATCAAAAAAATCCAAAAATGCGCTTAGATAAAAAATTTATATCTTCGGGAATTTGTGGTTATAAGATCAAATTAGCTAACTAACCTGAGTCCTTTCCTTTGTCACTGGTGCGGTAAGTTCTGTCCTTCACTTTGTCTTTGTCCCTTTCCTGGTCATATTCTCTCTCCCTATCTGATTCCTTTCCCCGATCACGGTCCCGACTCCTTTGTCGCTCTCCCTTTTCCCTCTCCCTCTCCCTGTCCTTGTTCCTCCCTCCAATTGCCTCCATTCTATGTTCATGCTTTGATTTAGATGCAGGCTCTACTTTGGCCCCGACTTCAGCAGACACATTTTCGGACTCATCACCACTCTTCCTAGAGTCTTTTGGTTTCTCAGCAGCTGCTTTTACCAATGCACCCTTGAAATCAGCAGATTCCACATTACTTGTAGCCGCAATCGCCTTAGCAGTAGCAGTATCATTAATAGGTGATGGCGCTGTCACTTCCTAAATGAAAAGAATTACGTAAATCATCAGTTCACAGTACGACAAAGAAAAAATGAAATCAACGATATCCTTTTTATTAATGAAGTACAGCAGTTCTAGCATGGAATAGTGCAAACCAAAGAAAAAAAATAGATGAGGACTCTAAATTTTTGCAATTCTCGTTGCAGATAATGACACTAATTTTTCCCAATTTTCATTGCTCTCTCTCAATTTTAAGCTAAACCACACGAATTTTACTTCAGTTCAGTTGTAAATTGTGTTATTGCACAGCCAAAACACACGAATATGTGCAAGCTACATGAAATTGCACGAAGAAGCTTTTTAATGGGGAAAGAGGGAGAATCACCTTGGGAACTGGTTGAGATGGTGAATCCCATGATTTATTAGACATTGTAAATGAACCTCCATCCTTACAAACGGGTATGTATTCCGCCTTGGGAAGACTGTAAAGACGGGCCAAAACTCTACAAACTTCATCAATTCCAGATTTATCTGCGTCAAATGCCAACCACCACGGTGGATTTTCAGGAAGTGGTACACCATTCTTGCAGGCAGCAACATATATAACGCCACAAGCCACAACTTCACTCTTGAATCGCACACACAGAGTTGTACGCAAGCTGTTAAAAAACACCAAAAGTCACAGAGATGGCACTTCAAAAACTATCATTGATATTTCGAGCAGCAACACAAAGAGCTACAACAATGTACATTGTTTTATTCATACTAACCTATCATTTGCAAGATTCCAAGCTTCTTGTCTCAACTCTGGTGGTGTCCCGAGAGCTGCAAGGTAGTTTGAGATAAATTTATGAGGATGTTCAACATGGCAGATAAATGCCATCTCCTTCAATAGATGCCTCTCTGTTCTGTTGAGGTCCATCTTCAGGTCTGCATATTTCTATCCACAGGAAAGATCAAGACCACAACTAGCAACTTGTATTAAGAACATAAAGCAAAAGGCACTAAGAATTTGCATGGAAAGAGAGTAGCCCCAAAACGAAGACAGAAGAGGAAAAGTTAACAATGCACACCCTTGCACTAGGCAAATACAAATGAAAGTTACACATCCTTTAATTTCAAAACCCCTACACTTAAGATCTCTTGTCACTAGTAGACTTAAGTGAAGAAAATTAATTTTCCATTAGAGGTGAGAAATGGAGTGAACACGCTCAGAACAAGAAAAATCTAAAGTGCTAACAAGATCACCACTAACTCCATGAATTTTTTATGACATACACAATACTGGAACTTGATAGGGTAAGATGGGGCTGTCCAATCCTCCATAATTATAGTCTTAAAACAATTAAATTAAAGTCAACATAAGCAGGAATTTTTACAGAACACCTCTTGGCTAGCATATCCCTCTACACTGGTAATGAGACATTAAGGGGAAGATCTCCCATGTAGTAACTATCCAACAATACAACACAGGAGAATTAACTGATACAATTACTACTACCTCCATAACAAGATAAAGTTCATCAAGTATTCATCACTGAGCTTCATAAAAAGTAGTTATCATGGATTGTGAAGCTTCTCAACTTTTCACTCCTAACAGATGGCGAATTGCTCATGTAATCTCTATAATCAGAGTTCAGAGCTGTAAGCATATATTTAGAAGTTAACTAGGGTTTAATAATTTTTAGCCATTGAAAATGACTGAAAAGGATTAAAAAAGCCGAGGAAAAATTATTTCTACAAATAATTAATGTTCTGCAAATAAATCCTTCCTTCACTAACTGTAAACTCACAGAGAGGAGTCTTACCTTTGAAAATGGGTCCAAATGCTCTATAGGTAAGTTCTCCCTCCTACATTCCATTCTGTGGAAAACAATGAGAACATGCCTTGCTTTTCTCGGACTTTCTTCAAGTTTTGATGCTAGCCAAACACAACTAGCAGCAACCCTCTGCAAGAAAATTAAGTCAAAGTCGCATAAGAAATTCATGAACATGATGATGTTCCAAGTATATTCACACAACTTAAGAAAAGACAAACCTTCACATTGAAGCGGACGAATGATTTTTTGCAATAGAAGCGATGGAAAAGAACCTGACCTGTGGCCATCACCGCTTGTGGTCTGCAGAAAACACGATTCAAGGAAAATCGAAATCCAAGCTACGAATAGAAGAAAAAACTTAAAAATTGCATCAAGCATGCCATGAGATATCAAAACATTGCCACAGTAAAATGTTTGATTAGCTCCGGAAAACAATTATTATTATTTTTTTTTCAAAAGGTACAAGAAACACGATAGAGATGTAAGACTTGTAACTATGAAAATAATACAGATCTGAGTGCCTTCTTGAGCTCCACAAGTACTAATTAAGAATATCAATACAATTGTACAGTGTTTTAGTTGCTATTCAATAAAAGAATTATTCACCAGGGGATATCATAGTACAATATTGAGAAGGTTTGTTGAGCTTTTACAGGAAGGCTTTCAAACTTTAAGAGGTAATGAATGTAAATGCTCATGTGTTAACAGGTTAATATCAATAACAGTAGCTAGCTCGTTTCTTCACTGCTGTCAATAATTATTGTAAAAAACCTACTTGTTCCACTATACAGCAATGTATTTCAGTTCACACATTAAAGTTTAAAGAAGTCCCACAAAAATAGCATCAGAATCCCAGAAGAAAAAAAAAACAATTATTGCAGTAGCACTAAGTGAATGTTAGGACGGTATCAACTAATTAAGTACATCTGATTGGCAGTTGCCTCTGAAAAATGAAAATTTCAAGCAACACCATGGTAATCAATTCTTGACAGAAGAGCATGGAAATTTTAAAAAAATTTCAAAAAATTGATAAATCCAATAGATACCAGTCAAAACAAACAAGTCAACAAAATACGAAGGATACAATCTAAGTAAAATGCCGCTTTCTTGGATGAGGTCACAACCATAAATTCTGAGTGTTCTTTCAGTTTCTTCATCTATTCCATCTTTCTTGGATGGTGAATTCGCTAGCTGCTCGTCTGTCAAGTAGAAGGTATCTATTGCAGTGTAAATCATGGTTGGAAGACCACTTCAATGGGCTTCAGTAGTCTGTCGATCACCAGAAAGAACACCCAATCATGTATCCGTTCATACTGAATAAAACATTAGAAATACATTGAAAAAAGACCATATTAATGAATTGCAAATGAATCCAAGGGTTTGTTTGGATTAGGGATTTCAAATTGGTTATATGAAGGAAATTCTTTCTATACATGTAAAAAGACTATATATATATATATATATATATATATGATAAACGATAAATGAAATTCATCGTGTGATTTGAAGTTCCACAGCATGAAGATTTCAAATTCATGGAATATTTCAGACCTATGATGTCAAAGGCCTACAGCAATGCAAACTTGAATTTGGAACAAAACTACCAACAAAATAAACAGAACTATCCAAAATCCTAAGAATTTCAATCCTTAAGTTCCCCAAAAAAGTAACTTAAAGGATTTAGCAATCATTTATGGTTTTAGAACCACTACACCAACTTCTAAGGACCCATGATGTCAGAGGTCCAGTGCCATGGAAATTTGAATTTCGAATCAAAATTACCAAAAAAACAAAGGCAAAACTATATATAAAATGCCAAAGGAATTCAAATCCTTAAGTTTCTAAATGTACCCTAAATGATTTACCAATCATTATGGTTCTAGAACCAGTATACCTACTTTCACGCAATAGTACCTACACTTGCTACAAGAAGACATGTCAAAGATCATTATCCCATTGTAGAAACTTTATGCTTCACCTTCACATGCTCCATAGAAGATCGGCACTTAGGGCTCACCTTAAGCCCTTCACAGTCTCACTATATAAATTTCTGACTACAACTACAGTGAATGATGTCTTAGGTCCTTTCATCTCTCGCAAGTCGCAACACTCCTCACAGTTGCAGCAGTTCTGCACATATAACAAGAAAGCTTCAATCCCAATGATTTGGGGTTAGCCAACCCAAATGAAACTAGAATAATGTAAGATGCTGGATAGTTGATGTGAATTTGTAGACACCACTCATTTCTATCCAAAGCAACTTGCTCATCTATTTTTCTAACACTCATCTTTTCGCTAGCATCCGCATTTTTAGAGGTATAATACTTACATACTCTACATTAATATTCTCGATATTTCTAATGATTACACTCACGCATATCCTTACTACACACCCAAGCCAATTACTATCTCTTATCTTATCCTCAACTGAAATCACACCTAGTGCTGCATATACAGACAAAACAGTTTTCTAGTGCATAAATAACTCTTATGTTTCAACATTACATGAAGCTCCTCAAGCCCTTCTCATTCTCTCATATTTAAAAGTTTATTACAAATACGGTGGATGATTTCTCATGATGACTGACAAGTAATCCCCCTCATATATAGCAACACTCCTAACATATGTGACAGTATACATATACAACTTATTAATAAAGGTGGAGGCCCCAAAAAGATTTGAAGCTGGGTCAAATTTTCAATATACCTGCATCTAGCCCTTGTTCATGCGGGCTAAATTGCATAGCTAATGGGTGAATTTTGCGAGTTAATCACTGAACCTCTGGATCACTCGCCCTTTTCTCTGTCCATTAAACTTCCTCAAATAAAATAAAACCACCCAAAATGCACTTTCATGATTTCATCTCTGCCAAACACTTCTCTTGATTGAAATAAATAAAAGAAGAACCAAAATGCATAAGGAGTGTCGCACACGGATTGCATGTCGCGGTGGTTTACATTTGGTTGCAGGCTTTCAAGGAAAAAAAGCTAAATTTTTTATCCAAAAAAACGTTATATGCATTCAGCATAACTTTATAACAAAAATATAAAAATAAGTAAATAAATAAACTTAACATAAGGATTGAACAGTCATGCCCAATCCAATTTTTAAGCAAAAAAAACAGAAAAAACTTAGAGCTTAAAAGCCACAACCAAACAAGCCCATAATTGCCCTTATCATCAATCCGACCCCACCAAAACAACAGAAACCCAGAGCTTAATTCACATCTACCGAAACAAAAACCCCAAATTTTTAAGTAATCCACACATCTCCGGTAACATTATTCACAGTTGCAATCTGCATATACATACAAAAAAAAAAATCTCCCTTATCATGTTTTCCCCCTTCACCAAAAACCCAGAACTAATTAACATACAGCAACAAAATACCGAGATTTACCAATCAATAGAAAGCTTGTGCAGCTAAACCAATTTTCGAAACTAAAATAGACTAAGAATACAAAGTCAAGTTGCTAAAAAAATAAAGAAAATTAGGGTTAGGGTTTAAGATAGACACTCGCCTGGAGAACGGACAGCGTCAATGGGCTTTGATTCGACGCCTATTGATTAGATATTTAGAGAGAGAGAGAGGGGAGAGAGAGAGAGAGAGGAGAGAATGGCGGGGCACGAGGAAGCAGACAACGCAGAAGCCATAATCACCCGAATCGAGCACAAATCTCGCAAGATCGAAAGCCTACTCAAACAGTATTAAGCAATTCCTAACCCAATTCCCCAATTCATATACATACGTATACACATACATGTATATCAAGCGTACATAATTTGTTTGCAATTAAATTGATAGGTATAAACCAGTGGAAGCTCTGAAGACAGCCCTAGAAGGCTCACCTCCCAAAACCCGAGACGAAAGATGCAAGGTACCACCACACAGTCGTTCTCATTTAATTTCTAAATCTGAGTATGCATAAGGTCACTTCTTGTACAGAAATCAAAGTTTTAAATATTGAAATGATCATATAATATATAAGGATGTTTTGCCCTGATCTCAACTAGTACTATAGTTTTGGTGTAGAATGATACTTTAAAAGATAAATTGCTAGAAATAGAAATTTGTTGCGAAGCATTTCTGGTCCCGATTTCTCAATTGAGAAATTAAATGAGAGAATAGAAACAGGATACAAAGAGGGTGGGAATGTTTCTTTTTCTCTTTCCCCCATTTCTCTCTGAAGAGGTTCTGATTTTGGGGTTTATTAGTTTTTCATTTTTTTTTTTAATTACAGTCAGCGAATTGGATAGTGGTGCACAGGGCAATTATGGCAATTAAAGATGTAGATGGGATGTTCTCTTCTCTTGATCCTGAGTACTATGACATCCTTATGAAGTGAGTCATTTCTATTCCTATTAATCGAAATCACCATTTTATTATAGTTTATGTACTGTTTGTAGTATTGGAACTTCAATTGAAGCGAATGCAGTTGCTTAATTGTGTGCAATGAGATTGGTATTGTAACTTAACTTTGTTAAGAGTTTATCTCAACGTTTGGGGTAAAGCTGTTTTGCTTAGGTAGTGGTAGATGTATAGAAAATGCTTGCACGCGTATGTGTTTACAATTTGTTTTGATCTTTTCCTTGAGAACAGGATTACACATATGGTAGAATCTACATATTTAGGTGTTTGTGCAATTTCGAATTTCTATTTATAATTTTGGGGTATGCGAGTCATTTTCTCTTTTTTCTGGATGCTTGTTTGCTTTTCCCTGTATTGAGAATTAGGGAAGAAAGAAATACTGAACATAATTTGAGAAAAGCTCGTTTCTCACAAAAGCTTTATTTTCAGTACTTTATTTCCTTACATACAAGTTATATGGTTTAGTAGTAAGTTTTGCTCCCACCTATATACTATTGTGCGAACTGACTTTAGTTAATGCATATTCAGCATATTCCATTTCGATGTCTTTGTACACTGCTTGAATGAGCTGTCCAGATCTGAACTCTATCGTATGATTCATCCTTGTCATTGGTATTTGATTACAAGTTTTCCAATCTCTTTAGTCCCCTGATCATACTAGTGAGGTTTTGGACAGAGTCATATATATTAACCTAACTAAGAATCACGTCAATTAAACAAAGCTTTGCTTTGATGAACCTGATTTTCCATTTGTAACCCATTTGTGTTTGGTATCCTAAACCTGTCTCATATGCCGTTTCATTGGTACCCTAAACCATATGAGTTCCCGGAAAACCTCCTAGCATACATATGGGTTAATAGGCGTTTTATCGGACTGGTTTAAACTGCCAGGTCATATCATGAATCGTTCAAGCGCGACAATTGCGTACTGATTCATCGCAAACTTTAGGCAACAGGTGAATTGGGGTTAAATTACTTGTTTGCAGAATTTAGATAGCCAGGTAATATAGGCAGCTAGCCCAACTAATTGTGTATATAGTTTCTCCGAGAGTGAGAATTCCTAACCTTTTGATCATCATAACACAGGGTAAATTGAAGATGCCTTGCTATTTGGTGAATTTTTCATTGGCTAATGGATGCAATATTTTGTTGGACTTAACTTAAAATATTAGTTGGGTAATTTCTGATTTCACTTTTTCCCTGCTGTAACTCATTTCAAGTTAATATGATTCACAGGTATCTGTATAGAGGATTGTCTACCGGAGATCGCCCCACATGTGACCAATGCTTACGTATACATGAGAAGCTGACGGAGAGAGCTGGATTAGGTTGCATTTTGCGTTCATTGTCTGACACTGTAAATACTGTTTAATTCCTGCAATTGACTCTGAGAACTTGCTTGCAAATTAACTTTTCCCTAGTTTCATGTGTGGGGAATGCAATTATGGATTCTCTAGTGTAAAATAATCATGTTTTTATAGTAATGAGGATTTCTATTGTAGCAGTTCTATTCATCTCCCTCTCACATTCTCATTCTCATTAGCCATGGTGATAAAATGGTAATCGTCATTTCACCCGCATAAACCCTTGTAGTCATGTGCACTGACGTGCCAACTAATGTATGGCAAGTGACCGACCATCGTGATTGTCGGTAGCACGCCTTGTGAAATGCATAATTACTGCAAAAATCATAATCCACATAATCACATGAAACCAAAAATTAAAATTGATTTTCAAAAGATTCAGAGATTTGCACTGTGCGTCGCTAGAGCTAAACCTTCCTATGAGATAAAGGGCTTTTCTCATTCATATTTACTTTATAGTTCTTTTACTCGTTTATTCCTGACCAAAACGTCACTACCCTTTCCAATTTTTGCACTTTACATTTATACCCTCGAGCAAAACCCATTACGAATGAGGACCGAAATTCTCATGAAGCCGGTTGATGAGCCAAGTGCTAACAGTCTGCGTTTTCTGGTCCTGGGGACCCACTGGGATGATGTGGCCTGAAGTGCTCGTCTCGGTTGCTGCTGGTTGCGTAGAACTGGTTGCGAGTGATAATTTTGGGACCATGGCCATGCGCTCGCACTGAGGGCACATGCTAAGGGTGGTGGGAGGTTTCATCTGCATGTAAACCTGTGGGGAAATTTTCAGTGCTCTGAGCTCTGCAACTTCCTTCTCTAGCCGACGATTCTCCTCCGTCAGATCTTGACAGCGCCTCTTCAAGAAGTGGTAGTCTACCTCCGTCCGCTTCAACTTTGTCCTGCAACCATGATTACAAACTCGATTTAATTTTCTACCAATTCTTAATTTGCAACTTCTTGTTACTTTATCGAAAATTATTCTCTAAAATGATGCATTCATGTTTCTGTTTCTCGTGATATGCTAACATGAATTGTATCAAAATTAACGGAATACTCGAAGTTTGGCAAAATATCTGCCCTCTAAACCTTCAAGATAGATACAGATAAAAGGTGTCCACAGTCTCACCTTGCCCTTCGGTTTTGAAACCAAACTTCTACTTGTCTAGTCTGCAGATTCAGCTGCCTCGCCAATGTTACCTTTTGATTCTGAAAACACCATAAATGCAACAAAAACAAAAGTAAACACACGATCCAACGGTTCACAACTGTTTAACTCCACTAAAAGAAATACCCTAAAATACAACAAGAAACAGTGATAATGCCACTTACCAGGTTTAGAGTGCTCTGGAGCTTAAACATCTCCTCGAGAACTGCAACCTGCTCCTTCGACAGCCTTAACTTCTTCCTCGACAAGTCATCATCTCCTCCACCCTCGGAGCTGGCTGAATGCTTCTCCAAACTGGTTTCCTCTCTCTCATTCCTCTTCCTGCTCCCACTCGATATTGTGCTGTCTGGGGACGACACTGCTGACAGAGATGGCGGTTCTGTATCCCCACCCTCTGGCAGCTTGTTCATATCGATTGCCAGGAGATTATTAGGTCTCGATGCTGTGTTTCGTACCACATCATTGAAAAGTGGGCAATAATGGTAAAATAAATGATATGTTCTGTGGTGAAAAATGATTTACGCACTAGTAATTATGTACTGAAAGCGTATCAAATGATATACATTTAAAAGTTTGTACGCTTTATATTCATGATTCTGGGTAAGTGTATTATTACTCTCTTCATTAGTCAATATATATTGGCCCAAGTTTTTGTCGAACTTTATATTACGCAAGCTAAAGATTACTTAATTTACAAATCATTAGCCTTTAAAAAAGATTAAAAATGTCTTTCGAAGAGGAACAAATTCTTGTAATAGTCAAAAGAGGGGAAAATGATTAAGAGAAGACAAAGAAGAACAACAACCCCGATGAATGTTCAACAGTTGGTACTTTAATGTGTCGAGTCGCATTTTATTATTTATTATTCTAACAATTTGCTAATGTCGCTTATATACTCAAGGGACCGAGTGCAAAGTTACCATTTACACAAAAGTGATTTTAAGCGTGACGTAGACCCACAGAATCACTTACTAATATAGGGTAGAGAAAAGCACGACTGGCGACATTTGTCGCACTCCATAGCCATTGACTAATACGTTACGAAAAAAATAACATATTTAATGAGAACTCTTTTGTAGATTAACGGGAATGCTAACGCCATCGTCAATATGACAAATCTTAGACATAGTGAGGTACCGTGATGGAATGTCGTGTGCTAAGTGTCGATGGCAATTGTTCAATTCTTCTCGTAAAGAAATCAATGATATACAATTATAAATAAAGGATCATAGAATCATTGGGTGCAGTGATATTGTTTAGCGAACCTAGAATTTCGTGATTTGTGTGAACTTTAATTTTTAGGATGCAAAGATTTGTCGTGAAAAGTTAAATTTCGACTGTGAGATTACTTTTACTGAGAAAATAATTTTGACTCGTGCCTTTTGCCAACAAATTAATTCACAGGGTACAAGAATTTCGTGATTTGATGAAGGAAATTTTCATTTAAAAAAAATTCCGTCAATAAATAAATTGACCAAGGGAATTGCGATGAACCCTATTATGTCGCTGGAATATATATTCCATCATTAATTTGCGACATAAACAGTTATCGTGAAGTAGGTTGCTATTCGTCGTGTTTTCTTTTGTCAAATGGGATCAAATGTCATAAAACAATGACGAAAAAACTTCAAGAAATTAAAAATTAAATTATTCGCCTGTAATTTATCAGTAAATTAAATTCTTAAATACAAAAATATTCTGTTGATATTACAATAAAATTTTGTATAAAAACATTGGCCGCTACTCCGTTGGAATCAAACTAAATTTTCACTGGTTAAAATCTTTGGGGACAATCTATTTTTGTAGATGAAATTTTGTTATCAAGAACAATAGTTTTTTCAGTATTCTAGTCAAATAACAATGACAATTATAATCAAACCCAGATACCAAAACACAAATGCATGTATATCAATACATATACAAATACTTATATATATACATATATGAAGATCACAAAGACAATACCAGATGAGGATTCAGGAGCAATGCCATTGAGAGATTTGGTAGGCAAATTAGGAGGTGATATTTGTGAAGAGCATTTCAATTGCAAGCTCAATCTAAGCTCTAAATCATCATTACCACCATCATCATTTTTTTCTCTCAAATTCATCTTTTTATTTTCTCTCTGTAATTTGGAGTTTTACTAAGAAAGATAAACAAAAAAGACAGAATTTTTTTAGAGAAACGGCTTTTGCTATATGAGGGAATGCACTAGGCAGTTATATATATATATACGTATAGATAGATATAGATATAGATATAGGGAGAGAAATAAGATGTTACATGTTTGCTTAATCATGTGTACTTGTGTCAGAGGGAGACTATATTGGCTCAATCATAATCATGTTTGGGATTGGCCTATGGTTTTATTTATACTTTTTTTTTTTTAATTATTCTTTGCTTGGTTTTGCATGGGCAATTTTGGTCGTGGTCTAATGTAGTAATTATAACTCTTCAATTAATGTTGAACAATGCTTAATTATGGACTTATAACCGTCCCATTTATGGTTTGTAAATTTGCTTTAATTGGGATTAAAAAAGGTTTGTAGAAGTATTTATTTGGTTGAAAATTACATGATGACACCTACATTTTATGTTTTATTCAGTATTTAAAAAAAAAATTATATTATGCTATTACTTTCTCGAAAGTCCGTATAAAATATGTTAATAGTATAATGATGTGAAAATTCTTCTTTACAAAAGATTTCAGGCAGATAGCATCAATTGTTTTTACCCAATAATATGAGTATAATAGAAAACAATCATTCTAATGTGCCTTTTTAAAGATACTATTTGAAATTTCCTAATTACACTAATTATAAATATTTTGTCCAATTATATTAATATCCCTAACTCCAATCTTTATCACAATAATTATGGTTATTTAGTGTTTTGTAACTGTGGCATCTTGGTTGTAACTTTAATTAAAATGAATAAACTAAATTCTCAAATAAATGAAAGCATGGGGTTTCAAAATGAATCAATTTATTTACTGTCATAAAAAAAGGGGGGGCTTTTGTAACTCTTTGACCGTTGACTGAGATGGCACTTCCCTCGTGAGGGAGAAAAAGACAAAAACCCCACGCGCGCATCCTCACGTGACCCTCACCTTCGCAAAAAGATCTGCTCCCTAGTACCCCAACTAACAAAGTATATTACACTTTCAACCCTAATATATACTAAGTTACAATTTCACCACCACATTTCCAAAAAATTTTACTAAGCACACCTCATTTTCATATCTATATTCTCTATCTATTTCTCCGTCAATTAATTCTCTCTCTAGATCATAACCTTTCTATTATTTTTTAGATATATGTCTATTTTAGGGAAGATATTGCACGGGAGATAGTCCGATTCAACGCATGTACAATGGTGGAATAGGGTAGGTGGGTGATGCGCGTGGGGCGTTTGGACTATATCTACCAGAAATGATCCCTTTTTTTTTTTTTGGAGGTACTCGCGGGAAAATTTAAAATAGTGTTTTGTTCTATGGTGTGAACGAAACTGATTTTGGTGTTATTCGAAGCATTAATTATAACATAATTCTTCAAATTCAAATTGCACCCTTTATTGACTAATAAAAGATTGATTTTTTTTTTTACAAATATAGATCTTATATTTTGGTAAATACCAGTGTATTTGGCCGCTGATTTTCTAATCAGCGGTGAATATTAAATTTATAGGTCTCGCACAAAATTTAAATTTAAGAAAATTTATCTAATCTCAATCTTTAATTTTAAAATAAACGATCCTTATGTGATACGCATAGCCTGCCCAACAGTGGCGTTTGGCAAACCCCTTGATCGTTTGGTAACGATGCGAATGGATCTAATTTATGAAGTCTCGACTTGAATAAATGGGAAAGAAGGAAGAGGAAGAATTATTTAAAATCAAATGTTAAGAGTTCTTATTAATGTGATTAATTATCTGGGTCAAAAATAGGTTACTCAATTGTTCTTTAATTATAAGTAGGCTTAAATGACCCCATTAATGCCAATTCTAATTTTCTACGGTTCCCTCGAGTTAATACTAGTTTGTTGCATGTTTTGTGCCATCTTTTCTATATTGGTAATTGTTTTCCTTGTAAATCTAATAGATAATGGAAAAACAGGTTAAAACATTGTTTTATTGGAAAAATAATAAGAGTATTAATTAAAATCATCAAATGGATCTTAAAGATATACTGCCTCATATTCCGACGTGCTTATGGAGAACCGAACCATTATTATATCAGGTTATTCGCAAACATAATCGAATTTGGGTTTAATTTTACATTTCATGAATAAATTCTTCACATCATTAACAATGTATTTAGATCTACCACGAATTATATGAACGTCAAATTCAAAATATGGGTTTTTTTTTTTTTGGTTTGTTTTCATTTTCTAACCATAGATGCATAAATATGTCCATAAAAAGGCCAATGTAAGTATTTAATCGTTTGAATCTTATTAAACATAGTCACTAATTTATTTTTGCGCCGGTGATAATGTTTAATCTAAAATGGTCCACTATTTAAAAATTTTGGCCCAATAAATTTATGTTTCAAAATGACTTTATCGATGATTTGTAAACCCAATTTTGAGCTGTGTTTTTATTTTATGCTTCGGCTTGAAAAGCTAAAAGCTTTAAGAGGATTTCGTGACTTTCATCCCACTTTTTTCTTGCTCTAATAGAAAAACTAATTCCTTTTTTTTTTTTTAAAGTTAAAACTGCAATCAATCAAAGGTTGTAGATGTTATAATCGCTCATAATTACCAATAAATAGATGTCACATCCATCTATTCACGGTTGGGTAACATAGAAGAATAGACTTATGTACCTAATGTATATTATTTTGTTTTACATTTATAATGTGAATTATTGGAGAATTATATAAATTAATTAAAACTTATTATAATTATACAATAAATTAATAAGAGGTTATTTTGCTCAGTTTGAATTTTTAGTAAATTTTGTAACTTAAAATGGTATCGAAACGTATGCCATGAGTTCTAAATAAATTACTCGTGCCTCTAAAAATTTGGAAATTGAGTTTCGTCTGCACATTATTGGAGAATGATATGAATTACACTGAATATTAGTAGGAATGACACAAAACATGAATACTCAACATATATAGCCTATTATTGCCTTATGGTGTCAATACTGAAAAAAGAAAAAGAAAAAAAAGGCCTATCATTGCCAGCGCGTATCTCAAAAACAAAATTACAAAGTAAAACTGGGAGTCGAAAATGCAATGCTTTATTCATTAATTCAAATGCAAGCTAAACGAACATTTATTGTTCTAATCGATGTATCCTCCATTGATAGAAGAGGCTGTGTCAATTTTTGAAAATTTTCTAATAAGGAAATTTGCACTGGCACAAAATATTACTGCCGAAGTAGTTACAAAATCTGGTAGCATTTGGATACATTGCCTTCACCCGTGCATCTTTGGGTAACGTTTCCCTCAGGGGTAGTAAGCGAAGAACCGTTTGGCAAGTTGGCAGAAAGCACGGGTAATTACATAAACACATTCGTTGCTATTCCATCATTAATTAGCGACGGAAATTTCCGTCGCTAAATAAATCCGTCACTATTCCGTTGTTAATAAACGACGGAAATTTCCATTGTTAAATAAATCCGTCGCTATTCCGTCATTAAAAAATA
>MKEJ01093253.1:0-2500 GCA_001753735.1 Embelia ribes
TTTTCCCGAATTTTACTCTTCGCAGCCCCTATATTGGAAGCAAGGTATTGTAATGTAGCAGGGGAATCCGCCGTTTCGGCTACCACAATAAAGCCGCCCCCCTCTCTTTAAAGGGGCCCGTCACTTCGTTCGTACCTTCTTGGCTTAGGCTTCCAACTGAACAACCTTTATGGCCTTGCCCTTGCCGCCCCGCCGCTAGCAGAAGCTAAGCGCTTGAAAATGAAAAGCGCGCTAAGAAAAGAAAGGTTGCTTCTGTCGGCCTTTCTGTGCAACAGTCCACCAGTAGCGGAAGATAGGGTTACCGTACATACAAGAGTCTTCACAGTTCTTACGGAAGCTCTTTCTTACCAGTCAAGTAGTACAAGAGCTCTATCTTATCTTATAGCCCGGCGCGGCGGGTCTTTGAATTCAGTAGATAGAAGAAACTATTAGATAGATAAGGAGTAGGTGAGTGAGTGAGTCCTCACTGACCTGAGCTATTTCGATCACCTAGCAGGCCTTTTATTTGGATCATCAGATTTTAGAAGGAAGGAACTCGAAGTGAAAGGGCCCCAACTTATTTCCAGAATTCTAGTTCGACCGCTGCTGCCCCCTTTTTTTTTGGGGGGGGGGGAGATCAAGGTCCTTGCCAACTATCGACCCCGATCTTTTTTCATTTGTTTTGGGTATTACCCTATCGTCAATCACACTAAAGCAGAGCACCCAACTATGGCAAGGCCTCCTAAAGGCTTAGGTTAGTCAATCCGGCCCGAGACGCGTTCGTGTTCGTTGACAAAACCGCCGTAAGAATGGAGACCTTTCAATAGAGCGGAGGCGAACTGATCAATGAGAAAGAGGCCCTACTCACTACAGACGAATACACCACAAGATCGAACTGCACTCATGCCTCTCCCGCATCAAGTTGACCGCCCCCCTTTCTTTTCCGCACCAATCCTTATTTACTACTACATCTATTTTTGGGTGTATAGCTCAGTTGGTAGAGCATTGGGCTTTTAACCTAATGGTCGCAGGTTCAAGTCCTGCTATACCCAAACCTACCTTACACTCTACTATGAGTAAGGATGCGTAGTAGCGTTCAAAGAGAACTCTTTGGCCTTTAGACTAGCACGGCGCTTTCTGTTCGGGGACAAAGCGGAGCAAGTGCATGGGTTTGCTAAAGGTAATTGAATAACCTGTCGTGCCTCTCTGATACCGATGCACCCACTTAGCGCCAATGCTTTTTCCCTGGATTCGCCATAAATCGGCTAAGAACACCAACTTAATGTGCCCGGCCTCGAGAGCGATTTGATCACCCGTTCCTCCATGCCCAGGGGGAGGGCCGGAGAAAAAGACCTCTACTTTCAGTCGAGCGACTTCGTACCTCTAGGAAACTTTGACTCTTTAGAGGGTAGGGGTTACATAAAAATAAATGGATCAAAGTCTCACCCACGAGATGTTCAGCAGAGAGAGACGAGACGACCCAGGTAAGCAAAAGATTGACGAAGGGAGGGACGTCATAGGGATGCTAACGGCATTCTAAGCTCTCGATCCATACACGAGAGCAACTAGGTAGAATGGTGTCCAGGGGGTGGAAGGGAGATAGAAGACGAAGTCGGGAAGCTCCGGAGGTATGCTTGCCTTACAAGGTGAAAAGACAATCGAAAGAGGGGCGCGGCCGGACCACACATGTCTTGTGGATAAGGAGGGGTCTTCTGTGAGTACCGTGTATAGGTTGAGATTCCAAGGCAAATGAAGAAAGAATGATCACATGCCCGCTGAGAAAGACCTAGAGCATTTCTCTCTTTGAAGGTCACACAAGAAGGCTCTTCGACCGACAGTAGGAATTAGTGCGTGCTGAAAAAAGGACTTTTCTTTCTAAGTGAAGGGCAGGAGAAAGAATCTTGCATCTATCTCGAGTTGCTCCCTTGAGCGATCTATCCCTGGTTTTGTGACGTCGAGTTTGTTCTATTCGGCTCCTATCAAGCTTCGCTTCGCGCATGATAGCGGAGAAGGAAGTCGCTCGCTAGTGCACCTCACCCAAGGTTCACGTCGCTAGGTCAATTCATGCTTCGACGCACTCCCGCCTCGTGTTTTCGACAGAGTGTTGTGCCATACTTCGAGAATGACACGGTTCGGAGGAACTCTAACTCATTTGGGTTCAAGCTCCTTCTTCCAATCCCGTAGAGAGGCCTGGAAGAATTGATTGAGAATAACAAGACGATTGACCAATTGAATCATCTTAAATAAAGACATCATGCCCTAGAAAGCGAAGGTGAGTAAGAGACCCAGGGGAATTCTACGAAGATAGAAGAGCGGACTTCTGAGGAGACTGGAAGAAAGAATAGGAATGGCGAACTGGAACCTCATCATCTGCAGGTTTGGTGTATATTTGTCCTATTCGTAATGAACCCAACCTTGCGTCAGGGAAAACCCTAAGACTGACGGGGCTAGCCGGGCCTACAGGAGCTTAACAAATTCCACCTATGTAGTGACTCGCATTCAACAACTAAGAGTCTTCCTT
>MKEJ01093253.1:7500-10000 GCA_001753735.1 Embelia ribes
TATCATCCTTTGTTTGACCAACTGTGTTGTTAAGGACTGATTCTAAGCAGATGCCCTTCTTTAATCTCTAGGAAAGAAAGGTGACTCGCTCGAGTGAGAAAGAGAAAGACGAGTGTCAGCCAAGCGAAGAAGAGCTATAACAACAAGAGTGACTCCTTCCAGCCCACTTGAGAAATTTGACATTCTTTCATTGTTTAGGAGATTTCTATTATTCTGTGATCCTACCAAAGAAAGTCATCTGTCCCATCACGACGAAGTCTCTATCTTTCTCCAGCCAGAGATTGCAATCGCAGACGAGGAGCATCTCTTTCAGTGAGGGCTAAATGTTGACCACTCGTTGATCTCCGCCTACGACTACATGCGATAGCTACCAGTTGGCTGTTCCCGAAATAGAAAGTCAAACTCATGTGAAAGCTTCAGCCACACGTGGATCCGCAATGACGATATCGTCACCGAGGAGAGCATATTTACGGAATACCCGAGAAGGGTATACTTTATCCTAACAATACCATATAAGAAAATGATGGCATAGTGCGAAGAGAGGCAATGATAATAGTAGTCCAACTCATAGTACGCATCATGTGAGTAGCCCTTGCGTACTTAAGAAATGAATGAACCACAGCCTAATGCCTTCCTTCCCGAGTGAGATGCCCGCTGGGACTATGAAGACTCTTAGGAGATTCTACTTGGAAATGTGCTTACTTCTTTTCTTACACAGCTGATCTTGGACTTGCAAAGACTGATTGCAACCGGGGTATAGCTTACCACCCATTGATTAGCTCGATGGGATATTAAGAATAAGCAGCAGCCTCATATGAGGAGATGGCCAAAGAGAGAGGCTCCACCTGGTGATGCCAATCCTTGATAACAAGAAAAGACGAGCACATGACTAAGAGGGAACGCATCCTCTTCTTCTTCTGAGTTCAGCGCTAGTAGCTCCTTCATTTCTGCTAGGCTGATTAATTAGGCTAGGCTGCGAAAAGAGAGTGACTATCTGTGAAAGCTGCTAAGCCTTCCTCTCACTACAAAAGGACCTCTCTAGCCAACGGGTCAGATTTCATTCCTCAACTTCTCAGGAGATCGGGTACCCCTTACTATCCCTTGTCCTCTTTTTTTTCATTATTCTTTTTTTCATGCCCCTAAGAAACTTCCTATTGCAAATGCCAAAGCACCAAGAGCGGCAACTTGTAATTCTTTCATACCCTCCGCTCAGGGAAAAGAGCTAACTGCTGCGGGAGAGGCTACTTATCTTTGAATTCATTCACGGAAGAGACCTACCAAATCAGCGCATCTCTATAAGAGAGAAGTCATGTTCACATGTCTTGTGAACTTTCAACCATCAAGAGTGTAAGGTCAAATGAACAGTCTCTTCTTTTATTCATTTTTGAACCCTCTTTGAGATCTTCTCAGTTCTCTGGTTCCTAGCCCAAGCCCAAGGGCGATAGAGACTCTACTTATTGAGTTGCCTTCACTCGGAGTTCTACTTTCTTCCTATTCCCCTGCAAGGGAAAGTACGTAGAAGCCATGTCCGCTAAAAAAGTCTTTCCCTATATATAGGAGATCTCTTCCCAAAGTCAACTGAATCAATGGCACCAACAGCTGAAATAGCATCCCTTTTTTCTCAATAGGGGACTCCTCTTCTCTATTCTCTATTATCTATTCCTTGTGTGGGAGGTCCCGCATGAGTAGAGGCGCGCAGGCAAGCGAATAGGAAAGTAGTCTTTATCTGCGGCAAGCATATAAAGTACCGAACTGCCCGAGGAGTAGGCTTCCCGATGCGGAACTCTATTCACGATGGGAAGTAGGCAGATCATCTTTTCGATGAGAAGGTCCAGTTCCCAAAGCTTCGGAGTTCTATTCTTTCTTGCCTTCAATCTCAAGGAGAAATGCAACCTAACTCGCACTGCATGAAAGCCTAAGAGGTCAATTTCTTTCTTGCCTTAGGGCACGATATCACTTCCTTTTCCTTCCGCAGTCAGACTTCCTCTAAGAAAGGAGGAAAGTTAGGGGAGTGAATGGGATTAGATAGCCCAGTAGTCCTAGCCGTAACCGATGGATACTAGGTGCTCTAGCTAAGGTAAGGCCTTAAGTATCCCGCCTGATGAGCCTCACTCTCTTTGAGAAATGATGTGCGCTACACCGCTAGCCTTCTTCCATACAGCCATCAGAATATCTGCTTACCAGGGCGGATGCCCCTTTCGTCTTTTAAGCTTAACTTAATAAGATTCTTAATTTTTAACTACAACCTTAGCTCTAGCGGAGACTTAAGACTTTTTATTTGAACAATAAACTACGTCCCCATCGGCTTTAGGAAGGGCCTTAGCCTTAGCTCCAAGATCTCAGTTTGCATCAAGATTTCGGTTCTCACCAGGAGCCGATTGCTCTTAAGGATAAACCGATGGAACATAGTAGTGAATTTCTCTCTCCCGATCCGGTTTCGGTTAAAGAATCTGTCTATCCATCAGGTTAGGTTTCGACCTAAGCATGTAAAGGCTTCCTC
>MKEJ01093253.1:20000-27500 GCA_001753735.1 Embelia ribes
CTTCCACTAGATCTCAGACTGCCGGGAATGAAATAGGATGAAAGTCAGATGTAATTTCTTACTCGGAAACTAGCACTGGATGTAAAGAAACTAACCTTAAACCTATTCTCTTGCGCTCGCCTGGTCTTGCATTCTTTCGTTCTGGTAGGTCACAACGATCTTTTCAAAACGAAAGTCAAGCCCACTCTTCTTTCTCTATTGATGATAAGTAGGGTTTCCCTCACTAGATTAAACTACTGAGCGATGCCCGCAAACCCATCTCTAGGGAAGGAGAAGCGGCCTCCCTTATCGAGATAGCAGGGACTTGAAGGGTTGGGGACAATACAAAAATGGAGACTGAGCAGAAAGAGCTTCCAGACCTTTTAAACGTTTTGAATGACTCTCGAATTGCACATTTTCGACGTAGGTGCGACGAATCTTTCAACTTTGGGACGACTCCCTGACCTTTGCTTGGGTTGGCCCATTCCTACTGACTTTGACCTGACACCTTCCTGTGACTTGACACCTTAACCAAACCAGTCCTCCTGTCTTGAATGGAGGGAATCGGTTTAAGAATTCCTTATGAAAGTGACCAGCCAAGCAAGGCCCAAGAAAGAAAAGTCCCGAGGGCAGACCTAGATCTTGAAGAAAGTGTCTATTCTAAGATCTATTCCTATAATCCGTTTACCATATCTTTATTCTATGTCTGTACCTTGATCTGGTATTCCCCCAACCAAGAAAGGAACGAGAAGCGAATAAAGGAAATCCGGCCGCCTTGCCTTGGCTTGGTCAAGTGGTCGAAGGAGGGACAATTTCTTTTTGATCAATAGAAACTGGAGATAGAATAAAAAAAAAAGAAGGGAAGATCAACAACATGAGCAAGAGAGGGGTCAGCACGTTAAGGGAATTCCTTATGGTTACACTAAGTCATGCAGAGAGAAGGCCAAACGCAAATAAACAGTTGGTGAGAGACCGGCTTAGGCAACTATTCGACTGCCGGGCCATTCCAGTTGCAAAAGAAAACCATAGTGAAGGTGGGTATCACCTTCATGCGGGTGTACGCAACAAAACTGCATCCAAGAATACTGCAACTAAGAAAATGGTTTAGGTGTTCCAAGAATGGGAAGGAGGAGCAATCGATGTGAGATTTCATAAGGATTGGGCTTCTATTTTTAGATATATTCTTAAAGAGGATAAGGAACCTTTTGTATGGGGGGAGTATACGAGGCAGCAAATCATTGATATTGCCGGGGCGAGTCCAAAGCTCAAAAGGTCTAGGTCTCAGACGAGTCTCCCAGAGCAAATCATAGACAAGCTCCTAAGATGTCAGGATTGGTACGAAATATATAATGATGAGCTCTTAAGGAAGCTATCCTGGCATTCCTATGAGAGCATGAGGAACCTATATGAGGATCTACAGGTAGTTCGAGATATGCAAACAACTCTGAGAGAGAGATTGTTAGATTATTTTGAGAGACATGGAAAACGAAAACCTGAGGAGTATGAAATCGAAGAGATCGAAGATAAATATCTATTACTTGATTTGATTGCTTGTCAACTATCTTTTCACAGGCCGATAAAAACAAAGCAGCTATTCATTTATGGAGTGCCAAATATAAATATGTAGAAGAAATCCCTTTTTTTCCATATACTATCCCGTGTTTTAAGAATCTATTTTACCAGCTCCCGAGGAGATGATAGATGATCTCACTGGGGCACACACTATGATCTATGGGTTTTCGATGAATCCCATGAACCAAAGGATTCACGGGGATTTCACAAGAAAGCAAATGTGCCTATCGTAATGATAGCCAACAAACAAACTACACATGAGAGATCAGGAACCCTTTAGAGCAAGGTACAAAAGGATGAGAATAACATAAAATATACATGATCTAGATGAAAGCAGGATTATAGCAACACTTTTGGGATGCATTAGAAGAAGGGTGTGCAATTCACCCTTCGCCTTCTTTAGTACGACACCAAATCATGTTCACCTTTACTATAATTATTGCGAGGGGTACTTTATCCCTTATCACCTTGATCCAGAACAGAAGAAAGAAGCTTTTTTTTGCAAAGATTATATGGACTCATATCTAAAATTCACAAAAGAGAGACTATTTCACGCAATAAGTGAGGATGAACACCTATTAACTATTAAAGGAATCTTTTTCACAAAGCACGGACATGAGTTAAAGACAGTAAGATTTTTGAAGGATAAGAATTAGACCGGTAGAATGGCAAAAAGAACTTCGAAAGCAAGAATGGAACTTTTTTTTTGTCATTGGTTTGTATGGAGAAATGAAGACCCAAACAAGATGGATTACGCAACCTGGCCCTTAGAAATCACTTCAAACAAGGTATAGGACAGGTATAAAATAGATATCGATAACAACCGAGGAGTACCACTAATACTCACGCTAGATAACGAAGACTAAGAGATGGAGACGGAGTTCAATTGGCAAACCTACAGGGGCGAAAGAAAAGTTTAATGCAAAGAGGGGAGACTGGCTAGCCTCCTATAAAGTAAAATTAGCCCACTGCGGGGAGGATCAAGAGTGGAAGAATGACGACTAAGAATAAACAGCGAGAGGAAGAGGTATTTCAAATCCTAATATCTTCTCACGAGGGCTGATACGTTAAGGTCTTTGTCAGGAAGACCTTGCTAGCGAAGTAAGCAAGAAGAGGTATGCGCAGGTGCAGTAGTTCAAGACCTACGTTATGACTTGATCCCGGTAGGTAGGCAGCTTGAGAAAAAGATCTCAGGTTCAGTCGCCAAAAAAAACAATCGTTCGGATTCTCAAAACTCGAAGAAAAGGGTAGAAATCTAGAAGTTGCTATGACAAGGTGACTTCTGGTTCTTAACCCTTACTTAAACTACTTTGAGCTTTTCAATCCTTCCTTCTTAACACTTCACCCTAGCGTAAGCTAGGGTCCAAAGAAAAGTCCTCTCTTCTTTCGAAAAAGTAATTTCATTTGATCAAAGGATTTCTCATGTGACAAGCACTGATCGACATCTGCAAGGCGCTGCTTCAATCATCCAGATTCCCGAACCACACGTAGGCTACATCTAGCAACTAGCAGAAGTCAGGAGTGCGCAAGTCTAGTTGTTATATGCTTAACACATTAACATCGTAGAACTGCAACTCATTTGGACAAGAGCTAACTTCCTTATTCAGCTACAAGTGCAGTTAAGGTCTTCTGCTACTAATCCATACTTAGCTCAATTGCTAAATCCCACTGCCAATAAGAAAGCGGAATGCAGAGCTACCTTAGAGCGCTTTCAGTAAAGGAAGGTCAAATCGGAATTGGAAATTTCGTAATAAATAGAATGGCGAAACCTTGGTTGGAGTAGTCAGTACAATCGCTTGAGAAAAAACCTCCGTTTCATTGGTTTGGTTCGATCGGTAATGTTTCAATCCCGGGAGTGAAGAAATTCTTTAATTCACTCTTCTTCAGGTGACCAAAGAAAGAGACAAAAAGAGCATGAAGCTGCTCTGTCTTCTTTTATCGGTCGCAAACTTAGAGAACTGCAAAATGGAGAAAGGTGAAAGTCGCCGATTGCTACGAAGAACCTAATGTTTCTTTATTTTTCTGGTATGCCGCTCCGCGAGCAAGGAGTGCCACGCACGAGCGGAGCGAAAACAAAGTCTTCGATTTTGGAGGGGAAATCCTTTAATTGCGTATTGAATATAGATCCATGTCCTTCTTGTTCCACTAGCTAGGAGCAAATTCTCAGATGTCCGTTTCGTTATTACAACCTTCTTTTTGGATGTCAAAGACCAGAAGCTACGCGAAAATTCTCATTGGATCTCGGTTGTTCTTAACAGCGATGGCTATTCATTTAAGTCTTCGGGTAGCACCACTAGATCTTCAACAAGGAGGAAATTCTCGTATTCTGTATGTACATGTTCCTGCGGCTCGGATGAGTATTCTTGTTTATATCGCTACGGCTATAAACACGTTCTTGTTCCTATTAACAAAACATCCCCTTTTTCTTCGCTCTTCCGGAACCGGTATAGAAATGGGTGCTTTTTCTACGTTGTTTACCTTAGTTACTGGGGGGTTTCGGGGAAGACCTATGTGGGGCACCTTTTGGGTGTGGGATGCTCGTTTAACCTCTGTATTCATCTCGTTCCTTATTTACCTGGGTGCACTGCGTTTTCAAAAGCTTCCTGTCGAACCGGCTCCTATTTCAATCCGTGCTGGACCGATCGATATACCAATAATCAAGTCTTCAGTCAACTGGTGGAATACATCGCATCAACCTGGGAGCATTAGTAGATCTGGTACATCAATACATGTTCCTATGCCCATTCCAATCTTGTCTAACTTTGCTAACTCCCCCTTGTCAACCCGTATCTTCTTTGTTCTGGAAACACGTCTTCCTATTCCATCTTTTCTCGAATCTCCTTTAACGGAAGAAATAGAAGCTCGAGAAGGAATACCAAAACCTAGTTCACTCGCTGAGTCTCTTTGCATCCATGGCTGAATGGTTAAAGCGCCCAACCTATACAAGAGGAAAATTTTTAGGTTCGATTCCTGCTGGATGCACTTGGAATGTTCAGTTCAATCGCTGCTCACGAAATTCTTACATATAGATAGCTTGCCCAACTAGCTTATGGGGCACCTTCACTCGCTAGGGAAAGAAAAGGGATAGATGACTGAAAAACCCGCTTAGAGATCGCAACTATAGTCAGAGTAGGTCCCATCCATCATCTCCGTCGAGGCCTCATTTTACCTTCCAATTACGGTTGATCCGGCGGATTGAAACCTCCATTAGATTCGGCAACTAAGGACCATCGCATCGGCTTTGATGTCCCGAATGTTCTCTTTAATAAGGTCGCCTTGACCGGGCTCTTTACCGTAGAACTTTTACCCGAAAAACTGGAGCACACCTACCCTTTTATCGCCATCATTAGAACCAGAATCATCGGGGAACCTTTTTTTTTTTCCTTCCTTAAGTCCAGGGACGGCCCCCTATGTTTTTTCGTGGAGCGCAGAATTTTCCAACATCGGCGAGAGTATATACAATCTATGCCACTGGCAAGAGCATGATTGAGGGCTTTATACTTTAGTCTGTAACTCTTCAATTGGTCATTGGCTCTACTTCCAGCCCCTTCATATTCCGTATCCTGCTGCTTCTTTGCTTGCTTTTATCGATCAAGCATTCCTGTGCTTAGCAAAGAGGTAGTAGCATTTAGGGTTAGGGTGGCAAGACATTTTCCGGATAAGCCGGCGCAGCTCTTGCTTGCTGTCTGTATGTGGTAGGGCTTGGTCAACTGCCCGGCCACCTCTTTAGCTCATCTCTTGTCAACGCTAGCACTTTAAAATAAATGATGCCATTCCCGACTCGCGAAGTGAAGCTCAATCTCTATTCATTAGTTCAGCGCTAAAATGTAGAACTGGATCGTATATGGGTAAAGAGATCTTCCATCTGGAATTCTCTTTTTTATATTGATTGCAATCCTTATTAGTGAAAAATTACTCTACAGACTATGTAGGGGAATGCACTATGGGGACTCAATCAAAGAAATTTTATTCTACTTAGGAAATGAAACTTCCATTCAACTATAGTCGATAGGAAATAAGTGTCAGCAGACACTAAAGGGGAAGCTTAGAGACGGAATTCAAATAGTTGAATAGAGGAGTACGTGGGGACTGAAGTAAAGAGAACTCTAGAAATATAGACCGGGCCCGCTTCCCATTCATTCTTTTATAAGGATGCTCTTCGGCTGGTCAATAAGGCGCATCGCTTTCTATAATAGAGGCGCTGTAATGGGCGCGCTTGGCTAACGAATAAAAACCTTGGTCCGCTTTCGTTCTTTCCAAAAGAAAGCCTATTCCCGTCGCATCTCTTCTATTCAGCCAATCCCTTGCTTCATCCCGCCCTGCCTGATCATCGGTCGTATCCTATCTTGAATCTGGAATCGAATTTGTGTTGGCATCTGTCCCACTGGCTGATGAAAGACATCCTCAGAATGTCCCCCTTTTTTGCCTATCTCACTTGTTTACAGCTCTTATGGGTCTTTTAGCGCTGCTTTCACATGATGCAATATCTAGGCCTCCCTGCTCTCTTGCCCAAGCCTCATAGCATTAATATTCCAAGCACTAAGTATTCCCTGCCTGCTCAGATGCGTCAATCCGCCTTCTGTCTCCCACTACCAAAAGACGCGGAGACCCCTTTATCGAAAGCGAGAACCATAGACCGCTTGCCTTCTCAAACTCAGTTGAGCACAACTTTTTTGCCTTTCCTGAGACTCAAAACCTTTTCTGCCCCGGCTCACTTATTTGCTGGTCACGAAAGCTCCTCTTTGTGGGAGAACTAGTACTTCCCTTTGGGACAGGATTCCACGATTCTATCATTTTCATGAGAGCCCTTCTATGCGGTATACTTTTGCTCCGACTTCCACTCTTTGTCCCACTGACTGTGCTTGGACTGCTGGAGCCGAAACAGGTTGGTGCTTTGCCGGGTCCAGGAAAAGCGGATTCTCAGTTAGCTGCTTTTTTTTTTCTCTTTCAGTTTCGTCGAGTTCATCAAGTGCGCAGTCATGAGTCTAAAAAGAATAGGGCTTTCCAGTCTAGAATTGAGATCGAGATGGATGCGTCTTCTTTCTCTTGAGCCAAAGCCAAAGAGAGTCAGTCCCTCTGAGGCTGGAAGGAAGAAGAACTTCTGCCAGAGTGCTCGAGCCAGATAAAGTAGGCGCTTTTCCACCTGGAATTCCTTATTAAGATAGTAGTATCTTCCTTTGTTTTGAGATGTGGACTTTAAACCACAAAGCCCAACTAACCGGGCATGAACTGGACCTTCTTTTGAGTTCTCAGGTGCAACGAAGGCAGAAAGGGCACCTGTGGTAGAGAGAACGACCAAACGATCTTTACTTTTGCGCAACCTCTTCTTGCTTGTATGAGGTGTGTTTAGAGTTACGAAAGACCCATAATTAATTGGTCGGTCGTTTTTAGCACCAAAGTCAGTGACAGAAAAGAAAGGGCCTCTAAGAGGGGAAAACAAAGCCTCCTAGGAACAAAACGACTGAAAGAGCATAGGCGCTTGAAAGCAAAGTCATTTTACTCTATCCTCACTGAGAACTTTGGACTGATCCCCTACCGTGCTACTGCCTTGACCTAGGATTCTTTTCCTCACATCGGATTCTGAACTGGAAAGAGAAGCTTGCGAGATTGCTTGGTACCCTTTTTCTTCCTACTCCTTCGCTGGACTGATAGCGCACTGAACCGTACCCTAGTATGAAGGATGCACTCAAGCCTGCCGCTTCCATGGTGTTAAGTTAAGCTTCTGGGCACGATTGAGAAAGCCGTCTGAAAGCACTATCCTCTTCGTGAAGGCGAATGGCTACGTCCCGCCTACGATCCCTCGCTGGGGTCTAGTGCACTCCTCCAGCATGCTTTTTTTTCCTTATGGTGAGAGTCTAACTCGCTGAACCCTATAATATAAGGAGCAATCCCTACGTCTAATCACCGAGCTCCGCTTGGACCGGCTTGGGGACTGATTGGTTCCCCTTA
>MKEJ01093253.1:37500-45449 GCA_001753735.1 Embelia ribes
ATAAAAAAAAGCTTTCTGCATCATCAGCGGCGCTGGCGCAGGTTTTTTTTCTTTCTGCCCAGCTCCCCGAAAACAACGTTCGACTTGCATGTGTTAAGCATATAGCTAGCGTTCCTTCTGAGCCAGGATCAAACTCTTTGATTGACTATGAAAAAATACGGGTTCTATTCTATCTAGTAGAGTCAACAGAATGGAGTTCCTTTTCTGTAACTCCAGAGCAGAAGATTTCCTCCAGGTGTTAGGACTATTGTTGCACTTTGGACTATTAAATCTCGAGATGATTGTCACGCTCTGATATCATACAATAACCATACTTAATGATGCCTGTGTTGTTTCTTATCCCTTGAATAAGAGGAATCATGATAGTCACGATCTGAAAAAAATTTACAGAAGCTCAATCAGTTCATTCCAAAGCATAACTACACATTGTTGCTAAATCAAGAAAGAGAAAAGGCCACCAACCTCGTGACCAACGGTGATTTAATTTCTCTGCATACCCTCCTGCATTTATTTATGGGAAAAATCAGATACATAACTTTCATTGCTTTATAAGAGATACAGTTAATAACAATCCAAATGGGCATAAATAAAAACTTAATCTTCGGGAATTTGTGGTTACAAGATCACATTTAACTAACCTGAGTCCTTTCCTTTGTCACTGGTGCGGTAAGTTCTGTCCTTCACTTTGTCTTTGTCCCTTTCCTGGTCATATTCTCTCTCCCTGTCTGAATCCTTTCCCCAATCACGGTCCCGGCTCCTTAGTCGCTCTCCCTTTTCCCTGTCCCTGTCCCTGTCCCTGTCCCTGTCCCTGTCCCTGTTCCTCTCTCCACTTGTCTCCATTCTATGCTCATGCTTTAATTTAGACGCAGGCTCTTCTTTGGCCTCTCCCTCAACAGACGCATTTTTGGACTCATCACCACTCTTTCTAGAGTCTTTTGATTTGTCAGCAGCTACTTTTACCAATGCACCCTTGGAATCAGCAGAATCCAAATTACTTGCAGCCGCAGTCACCTTACCAGTAGCGGTATCCTTATTTGGTGATCGTGCAGTCACTTCCTAGAGGAGAGGAATCAAGTAAATCATCAGTTCGCAAACAACATACTAAATGGAAAAAATGAAATCAATGACATCCTTTTCTTCTTCATGAAGTATAGTAGTTATAGTATGAAATAGTGCGAATCAAAGGAAAAATAGATAGAGGGACACTAATAATTTTCAGTTTTCGTAGCTATACCTCAGTTTTAAGCTAAACCTACTTCAATTCACATATAAATTGTGACGTTGCACAACCAAAACCCACGAGTATGTGCATGCTACATGAAATTGCACGTGCAAGTTTGTTTATGGAGCAAGAAGAAGAATCACCTTGGGAACTGATTGAGATGGTGAATCCCATGATTTATTAGACATTGTAAATGAACCTCCATCCTTACAAACGGGTATGTATTCCGCCTTGGGAAGACTGTAAAGACGGGCCAAAACTCTACAAACTTCATCAATTCCAGATTTATCTGCGTCAAATGCCAACCACCACGGTGGATTTTCAGGAAGTGGTACACCATTCTTGCAGGCAGCAACATATATAACGCCACAAGCCACAACTTCACTCTTGAATCGCACGCACAGAGTTGTACGCAAACTGTTGAAAAAAACAAGTCACTAAGATAACACTTCAAAGGTCATTTCTCATATTTCAATCAGCAACAGAAAGAGCTACAAAAATGTGCACAATTTTGATTTATACTAATGTATCATTTGCAAGATTCCAAGCTTCTTGTCTCAACTCTGGTGGTGTCCCGAGAGCTGCAAGGTAGTTTGAGATAAATTTATGAGGATGTTCAACATGGCAGATAAATGCCATCTCCTTCAATAGATGCCTCTCCGTTCTGTTGAGATCCAATTTCAGGTCTGCATATTTCTGGTCTGGATATTTCTGTTAACAGGAAATACTAAGACAACCACTAACAATTTTCATTCAGAATGTAAAGCAGAAGGCACTAAAAATTAGAATGGGGAGACAATTGCCCCAGAAAACAAAATTGAAAGAAAAGAAAAGGCGAAAAAGGTTAATATAATTTAGCACAAATGAGATATGACAAAAACAACTTAAAATTACACGCCCCTCAAATTCAATACCCCAGCACTTAAAAATCTATTGTCTTAAGCGAAGACTGAAGATCTATAATTTCCTTTGGAGGTGAGAGGAGATGGAGTGAGCATGCAGAAAACAAGATTAATCTAACTCACAAAACAAAATCACTGACTAACTCAATGAATTTTTTTTGAGGTCATAACCCATGCTGAAACTGGACGGGGGTAGGATAGGTGGCCCTATCTTCAATAATTTCAGTCTTAAAAACATTTAATTACAGCCATTATAGGCTGGAAGTTTTACAAAGCCTCTTGGCCGACAAGCATATCCCTCCCATACCTGTAACGAAGGTTGAGTCAAAAAATAAGGGTTGGGTTTCCTATGCATTACATATCCAACAACAAAACATGGGTGAATAATTGCTGCTACTGCTACTACTATTAAAAACAGGTTTACAAACAGGATTAGGTTTCCTTAACTATTCCACATAGGTTTCCAAACAGGTTTAAAAACAGGATTATAAACATGGGTGATGGGTGGATTGTGGCTTCCCTCGAATTTTCACTTATAACAAAACAAATCTGTTAAATGTTGCTCACGTTTTCTTTAATCAGAGCTTAGAGCTGTAAGTAGACTTTTAGAAGTTAAGAAGGGTTAAATTGTTTTTAGCGTTGTAGATAACTGAAAAACTCAAAAAGGAGAGGAGAATCCAAATCCAAAAGCATTAATATTCCGCAAATAAAACCTAAGTCCTAACTGTAAACCAAGAAAGACAAGTGTTACCTTAGAAAATGAGTCCAGATGCTCTATAGGTAAGTTCTCTCTCCTACATTCCATTCTGTGGAAAACAATGAGAACATGCCTTGCTTTTCTCGGACTTTCTTCAAGTTTTGATGCTAGCCAAACACAACTAGCAGCAACCCTCTGCATGAAAATTGAGTAAAGTTATGCATAAGAAAGTCATGAACGTGATGTTGTTCAATGTATATTCATACAACTAAAGAAAATACAAACCTTCACATCAAAGCGGACGAATGATTTTTTGCAATAGAAGCGATGGAAAAGAACCTGACCAGTGGCCATCACCGCTTGCGGTCTACAGAGAACAAGATTTAAGGGAAATCGAATTCCTAGCCACAAATAGAGGAAAAAATTTAAAGTTGCATGCCATGAGATATCAACACATTGTCACAGTAGAGTGTTCTATTAGCTCGGCAAAACAATTTTTTAATTTATTTTTTTCAAATGGTACAAGAAACACAATGGAAATATTACTTTTAATTATGGAAAAAAATACCGTTCTGCATGCCTTTTTATAACTCCCAGGAGTCCTCATTAAGAATAAGAATACAACTGTATGTTTGTACGTGCTTAAGATGTAGTTCTTCGATAAAACAATAAATCACTATGGGACAATTGTACTACAATATTGAGAAGGTTAGTTGGGCTTTAAAAGGAAGGCTTCCAAACTTAAATGAGGTAATGAATCTAAATTGTACTGTATTAATAGGTTAATAGCAATAACAGTAGCTAGCTCATTTCTTCAGTGATATCAATAATTATTGCAAAAAACCTACTTGTTCCACCATACAACGATGTATTCCAGTTCAAGCATGGAAGTCTAAACAAATCCCACAAAAATATTACCAGAAAACCTGAAAACAAAAAAGAAAATAATAAATAAAATAAAATTCATTGCACTGGTCCTCAATGAATTTAGGACGGTCTCAACTAATTAAGTAGCACCTGATTGGCAGTTTCATTTGAAAAATATAAATTTCAAGAAACACCATACCAATCAATAATTAACAGAAGACCAAGAACCTTTCAAAAAGCATTAAAAAATTGATTACTCCAATAAATACAGGCCAAACATCTAATAAAATATGAAGGATACAATCTAAGCAAAATTCCGCTTTCTTGGATCAGGTCACAGCCGTAAATTCTGAGTGTTCCTTCAGTTGCTTCATCTATTCCATCTTTCCTGGATGGTGAATTAGCTAGCTGCTCGTCTGTTAAGTAAAACGTATCTATTGCAGTGTAAATCATGGTTGGAAGATCTCCTCAATGAGCTTCAGTAGTCTGTCAATCATTAGAAAGAACAACCAATCATATGTTGGACCATACTGTATACAACATTTGAAATACATGGAAAAAAGACCAAACAAGTTATATTTCTAAGGAGTTGCAAATGAATCTAAGGATGCGTTTATACAAGGGATTTCGAAGGCCTAAAACATGTGATTTGCATGCCTACAACATGAAGATTTCAAATCCATGCAACAAGTCATTTGCATGCTGACAACATCAAATCCATGGAATATTTCAAACCATAATGTCAAAGGCCTACTGCAATGCAAATTTGGATTTAGAAAAAAATAACCAACAAAATACACAGAACTATCCAAAACCCTATGAATTTCAAATCCTTAAGCTTCCCCGAAAACATACCTTAAAGGATTTAGCAATCATATATGGTTATAAAACCACTACACCCACTTTGTAGGACACAAGATGTCAAAGGCCTAGTGTAATACAAATTTGGAATTCAAATCAGATTACCCTACGGAAAATGAACTAAGACCAAACACTAAAGGAATTCAAATCCTTAAGTTCCCAAACATACCCTAAACTATCAACCAATTATTTATGGTTCTAGAACCACTATATCTACTTTTCACGCATGGTACCTAGACTTACAACAAGAAAAATGTCAAATATCATTATGCCATAGTAGAAACTCTACGTTGCTTAGTCATCAAGATGAACGGAATTCAGGACTCCCCTAACGCCCTTCCCAGTCTCCAATATCTAAAACTTCTAACTACAACCACAGTGAATGACGTCTTAGTAAAAGTATACAAGTAATCCCTCTCATCTCCTGCTACACTCCTCACAGTTGCAACAGTTTTGTATTTAGAACAACAAAGAAAGCCTTAATCCCAAAGAGTTAGGGGTCGGCTAAATGCAATCAACGAGATATCACATCGGGTTGTTAATGTGAATTTTCCTACATCACGCATTCCTATCTAAGAGCATTAACAAAAGATTAGCTAAATGGTTTAGCTATTTGACATAAAAATTTACAAAAAAAAAAAGGTCAAAAACATGTATGCATTAGTTTCGTTAAAAAGTTAACCATTTTCCAATTGCTACATTGTTTAGGTAAAAATAGCCAATTACTGTATCATGGCTAAAACCTTTCTCTCTCCTCTATATCCACTGTTCATCTCCCCTCTCTTATCTTCGGCCATTCTATCAATATTTTCTCTTCTAATGCTCTTTTTTGTGTTAACCTTTTTTCTTCTACTCTAATATCATGAAATAATTCTCAAGTTGGATGATGCATAGAATAGATGAATAGAGGATGTGTAAAAGAGAAAAAGAGGTCCATTTGATATATTTTAGCTAATTTTCCAAGCTAAACTGATGTTAATCCTGTAAAGCAACTTGCTCATCAATTTTTCTAGCACACGATGTCTTTTTTGTATAACTTGCATAGACATTTTTTGAGCTCTACACCAAATTTTCTTTCCTTTCACATTAATAGATTTTTCTAACCGGTGCATTCACAAGTCTTCTTACTACATGTCCAACCCACTGACTCTCCCTCATCTTATTGTGAATTAAATCCACTCCTAACTTGCACAGGTCTCTTCATTATGGTCTTATCGCTCATAGTCTTTCCACACATCCATCTCAATATACCCATCTCTATTCCAATGCTATTCCAATAGAACCTTCATTTCTGAATCATTTATCATGATCATTAACAGACATATATGCATAAATAGAGGCATACTCGCAATAAGGCAAACTTTAGAATCAACTATGATGATACCAGCTATTAGAATCAACTTTTAAAATAAACTTGGAGAAGCAAATTTTGAAAAACATCATCATTCCCAAACTAAGTCACAGGCATTCCACATCTGCATCCGAATATACGCATCTCTATACAATTTCTATGCCAATAAAACCTGCATTTCTGAATCAAGAATCATAATTCCAATTCAAGATCTTCACTCGACACCATAAACAGATTTACATACGCATAAACACACACACACAATAATATAACCTTTGAGGATATAAGCTTGGAGAAGCGTGGGATCAAGCTGAAGAGCCCTATCACAGTCCTTGATGACGTGTTTGTGAAGCTCCAATTGGCTATAGCAAAAGGCTCTATTACTGAAAACTCAACAAACAACAACAAATACAATTAGATACAGTTTCAGCTGAATCAACAAAAATTCGATCGATTAGAGTTTCGAACCAGATGTCTTGAACCGAGGGGGACTGAGAGATGATCGAATCGAGGACTCGAATCGCCTTGGACCAGTCTCTCGATGTGCAGTGCTTCGCGAGCTCCGCTCTCTGAGAGAGTCCCGATGCCATCAGAGAGATTCAGAGAGAGAGAGAGAGAGTTAAAGGGAAAACGGGATTGGCTGTGTGGGTGTTCTGATCCGTTGGAGCGTTTACTTTGAGAGAGAGAGAGAGAGAGATTTAGTTAGAGAAAGGGAGGGGATGGAGAAAATGAGTAGAAAGATGGGAAGGGGGTAGGAAATTGAGAAAATATTCAAGGAGTGGAGTGTATACGAATTTCTTATATAGCCAATATCTTGACAATATTTTAATATAAAAATAACTATGGATGATACCAAAAAAATTTATATATACAAATATGCATAAAATTTTATTCTAAGATTTAATGTAACTATTTGAATTTTAGCCTACTTGGTTTGTGATTTTAATATTTTGCACTCGTGAATGTGAGGAAACTGGGATGTTGTAAATAGCGGCATCCTAGTGCTCGACTCTTCACTGTTGGATGGAATGAAACAGATTTAATATAATTTTTGTCAGCTTCATCTAATGGTGGAGAACAAGCAGCATAATCAGTATAATCATGCTCCATTCTTTTCGAATGAAAATGATTTTAATCTGTATTTCATTGAAACATATCATATCTTTCTTTTTCAACTGTTATGTGGATTTATATTAAATCAAGCTCGTTTGAAAAAGGGTATTCAATATCTGAATCATTAGATAAAAAGTAAAGAGACAAAATAAATGAAATAATATGTAGTTGGATAAAATGTTACAAAATTTCCCGTAATCCAGCCATCGTCACATTCCTTATACCCCGAAAGGTAGATTGGATCCCTTTATGTTCTAATTTATTAGCTATCAACTTAAGGGAAGTCGCTATCGACGTGATTTAGTTATCAATTTCAGTTCATCCACCACGCACGGTGCCACTAATAATTTTGACCAATCTTATCAAAAAATCCGTCTGAAATTTTAGCATATTTCATTATATGCTAACATTGAATGCCGTGCAAAGAGTGCATAGGAAATCATGAGTAGATGTGAAACTTGTCAAATTATCTTGTAACCAAAAACTCAGTTTCATGATATTGTTTTGGGATATTTTTCTTGGTTGGAAAGCCCATTATAATAAAATTGTTTACGAGAAACTTAAGAAGCAAAAATAATTTCTAACTTTTGTACCCACAATATATTTGTTTAACGAATTTGCTTTTATATTTATTCATGCTAAAGACCGTTATGGCATATGTCTTCTAGATCCATCAATTACAACCACGGCCATATTTAGAACCTTCGTTGGAAGATTATCTCTTAAGTGTCGCGTTCACACGTAAAAGAGACCAATACCTTTGAAATTCATTGACACTTAAAAGGCTAAACTTTAGCCTATCGGATAGTAAGCTTATTGATGTATATTAAATCCGTCATCTCTTAATTTCTTACTACTCTAAAATTAAATGGACAAAAAACCTTTTCTGTTTACTTATATTTTAGTCGAAGTAAAATTGTAATGCCCTGGAAATTC
>MKEJ01093257.1:0-13886 GCA_001753735.1 Embelia ribes
TGAAATTTTCTAGGACGTTACATAATCTTTTAATTAAATAGTTTGAAAAATTGCAGAAATATCGCATTAGTTTTTAAAAATTGCAAACTAATCCCAGATCTTCTAGACATACCCAGTGATCATTCAGTTCGTAGATGAACAATCATATATAAAGTCCATTAATAGTGACTTTAGGATTGAACTAAAACCCCATTGCATGGCTATTCTACCTATAAACAGCCTGTTCTTCATCCATTTTGATCACCCACATTTCACAACAATACACACATATATGCAACTATTTAGAGAGATAGAGAGAACCATATCATCAAAGACTCAACCAAACACCTTAGATGTAACTTCCTTCGACTCATAGCGAGCAAATGTACCTTGAGAACTCATTATTGATGCAGGTTAGAAGCAAGTCACTAGCGGGCAATTTGAGTTTAAGGTGACACTGACTTTCTTTGTTCTCATATGGAATTCAATCCAAAATCAATTTTACTCCTATCGATAATTTTATTTAAAGGTTGAATTGTAATTTCAATTTTCGCTAGTGAAATAATATTTTTGTTATTACCAATTTATTATTTCTATTGTTATTTGTTCAAAAATTATTATTATGATTTATAGATAGCAGCAACAAGAAGAACAACTAAATTCACTCAATTCCGGATGTGAAATAATATTGCAACAATTCTCTGCCACTTGTGAGCCAAATCAAATTCAAATCAAAGATCGAATAACAACATGTAAGCGGGTGGAGTCAAATCAACAATTTTTTAATAAGTCCTGTTTGACTTTTGATACCATATTTAAAACTACGTAATCCCCCCAAAAGAACTCTTTGTACAAAAGATAGAAAACCATTCTATAGGACAATGTAACTCACTCAATTCCCTATATGGGATAATATTTCAACATCTTCGGCCATTGAGTGGAAATTACCAGGTGTAATTAGAGCACTTAAAATCTAAATTTTTTGTTTGAACATTAATATTTAAATTTCATCTGTTAATTTTTTAAAAGTTTGAGCGCTTTTCGCCACAATTGCCAAGAAGAGACACTTGACAACTGTCATGCCCCAAAATTTATGATACATCCCATACTCTTGATTCACACAAAATATGTAAAGAAAAGAAACCAAATCTCAAATAACCACATTTCTCAACATCTTATAAATATTATCTTGGACTTAAAAACAATTTTGCCTATTTATTTGTAAGATGAAAATAAAAATAGTTGTCTGAATAAACTAAAAAAAATAGCTCTTGGCTCGATGACCTACAATTCTGAAATTAAAATAAACATGAATAGCTACTACCTATCAACTCGAGTGAGTTCCATTACAAACTCTAATCCTAGTTATGGGGTCTATCAGTGCCCGTTACTGCTTGGAGTTTTATAAAAGGGAAAAACACAAAGAAACAAAATAACCCAATAAGGCTGTTAGAATTACTGAATTTACAAATCTAGGATCTCAAGAATTTTAAATGAACTTACAAATCTAGAACCTCAAGAAATTACACTTGTAAACCTTAATAGTATAGCTTACAATAATATGAAATACAATTGATAAATACTCACGCAAATAGCCTTATTCACAACAACTTTCACTATATCAGTTTTACAGTTCTTATGTTTCACATTTTAAAACTCACCCAATGGGTTGTGCTTCTCCCTGTAACTTTACGCGTAAAGATTTAGTGGATAATCTTCCATACCCTAGGTCCCACTTGGAACCTATAAGCATTAGAATATTAGAGGGCCAATCCTCGGTACCCTCTAACATGCTAACATTATAGGGATCATCCTCGTCACCCTATATAAGCATTATATTAATTTAGAAGGTCAATCCTTAACACCCTCTAAACACAACCACAATCCTTTTTACTTTATTACAGTTTTTCAATTGTTTACATTCTCATTTACAATTTTACATTTGAAATAAAATACTCAATATCACCTTACATCATTAGACCTATGTCTATCACACATTATGACACATAAGCATGAAATATCAAAATATGCAGACAATAACAGAATGACTTGTGATTCTAACCACATTTGTGATTGTGTGTAGAAGATTGCTCGAAAAGATATCGAAGCAAACCCTAGAGTTTTGCCTCTAAGAACACTGGCAGAAGCGAATCACCTACACGGAAAATACATATATGTCACTCTCAATTGACCAATTAAGCCTTATCACATCGATATATACAACTAAAGTTTGTTAGGAATCAAAAGGATAAGGGGAAAAATTGAAGAGAAACCCACCTCAAGACGATGAGAATAAAGAGAGGAACTGAAATCCGAGTTTAGATTGTTAATCAAGATGATTTACCAACAAGAATCGAGATTTTTCCACTCAAGACTCCTCCTTCTCCCTCTTTTCGTCTATTGGTCCATGCTTATATTATATCAGTTATATTTATTTCTCCTTACACGTGAAAAATATAACATTCGGAATTTTAACAGTTCGATCGATTGAACTCCTCACGTCATATTTTCCAGTTTTCGTTTGATATTTGATCCATCCAACTCCCATAACTGGTGCATAAAATCATAATTTTCAACTTATTCCACCTCCATTGGCTTTTGGTCAAAATACAAAAATCGTAGATAATTGAAATAGCTTTCCAACGGTATATTATAGGCCTTAATCGGATTTATGATTTAGGAGCTATATCCAAAATATCAAACTGTTGTTCAAAAGTTATCATTTCTTAAAAGTCATCTTTATGGCCTAACCTCACGAAACATCCCTTTAACACTTGTTACATTATTAAACATATCATTGTTTTAAATTCATAAATCTTAAAATAATCAGTAGATCCTTACAATAGACCTCTGAATCCTTATTAAATTTATTCACAGAAGTTGGCAATGTCAGCTTGGGCAAATAGTTTGTTTTATAGTATTTGGGATGTCCAAAAATAATTAAATATTTTCGTATTATGACATAAAATCATTATAAAATAAAGTAGGCTATCGGTTTTGCCCTTTCTAATAATAAGGGGTGAATTGAAGTTAAAGATTAATAAGGGGTACCTTGATTGTATTCATTCAATACAAAATTTAAATTTGGAATTGTCTAAAATTTTATGCCAAGTCGAACCATCCAATTATTTTTGGATAAAAAAAGTATAATTTATGAGTTACTAAAACCAAATTGATTTGATTTTTTACTCATAATTATATGAAAAGGCTACCATTAATTGGTTTTTTTTTTTTTTGCTTCGATAATTTGATGCAGGAAGCTACTTAGGGTTCGTTTGATTATAACTTTTAAGTAAATAAATTAATTTATCTTTAACTAAGAAAAAATTAAATGTATTGAGCCTTGAAATTTTATTAATTTATTCTAAATAGTCAAAATAACAAATAAGCTGAAAAGTTTGTTTACTGAAAACACAAAGGCCAACTACTCTATTATATCATAAGTTTTTTTTCCGCCCATTCACATGCCTCTCAAAACTAGAAAAATAACAAGGGGGCAAAAACTACTACATATCTTTTTTTACTGCCAGTTCCTCACCTCCACTTTACCTACACATGTATACATTTCCATGTTCTTAGCCAAGAAAAAGTGACCCACCCGATCAACACATTAAAACTAGAAAAGAAAACGACTTTATCGCTCACCTGCTAGCCTACATCCATAGCATCTACCTTGCAAAAACGGTTTTCATTTCGACCTTAGCTAATTAACACTTCCCGGGTAATGACCATTTACAAGGTGCGGTGTTTTGGGATTTACAGGTAGCTAATTTGGTGAGAAATTTTTGGACATAGCCGGTGACCAAAAGTCGGCTCCATTGTTGTTGGCGATGAGTGAGATACATTCTATCGGGACAAGGCACAGCCCCATGCTCTTCAAATCCTTCTTCACTAGATCACCATCTCCATCATCCCCAGCCTGCCAAAGATACATATTCATGTACATGTATACATACAAGGAAAGAATCACCGAAATGAAATTACAAATGATAATGAAAATGCATTAGTTTTTTTTTATTCACAATTTTAAGGGGTGTTTGTCTTTTGATTTGTACAATATGAGTTCAATGCCTAGTGATCCAATAGTTAGGTATATGAAATGGGGTTTGAGGGTTCGTTTGGTTGCAGCTTTTAGGAAAATAAACTAGTTTATTTCTGACTGAGACTAAGAAAATTTTGAATGAATCTAGTTTACTTATACCAAAACAGTAAATAAATTCAACTTATAAACGTTGTTTAATTTTTAAGTAAAAAATTTGAGAAACTGGAACTTATTTGCGGCAACCAAAGAAACCCTCGATGCGGTAATCATCTTGCCCATAAGGTGCGCCTAATTATCAAGGCATGCATACACTCCAAATATATGCATATAAACATAGATAAAATAGAAACAATTGGATTAAAGACACAATGGTTCGTAATTCAAGCTCCGCAATCGGAGCACCAAACGTAATATCCTAGCGAAAACCCACAGGTAAAACCTCGTTCGTTGGCATTGTCACTAGGCCTTGTCCGAAAGGTTCCCTTTCCCCACCTAATTAGTTAAAGTCCTTTAATAACGCCTCGATTTAGTATTGCTAACCCTTAGGCCTGTGAGTGTTACATTTTCACTTTACAACACATTAAGTGCCGTATTGTCCTTTTATTTTGTCAAATACATATATTATACATACACATAATCACACACAAACTGTATCAACTGTGTTAGAAAAATCAATAAACGCTGAACTCACCAATGGCCCTTTGCTTACCTTGTAATAGTTAAAAAATAAAATAAAATAAAATAAAACAACAGTGTCATTGCTGTGAAGCAAAGGAGGCAAATTATGTAAATATGGAAAAAAAAAAAAAAAGAAGTGGAAATTAGTAGTGTTGAAAGAAAAATTAATAAAAAAATAAAAGTTAAAAGAAAGTGTACTAACTTGCAGGTATGGAGAACACAAGACCTGAATTTGGTCCTGCAGAAATTTTATATATCCCATTGCTTCATGTAGTACTGATGCCGTATCTGTCTGCATTTATAATTTCAGATTAAAAAATAATTGAATTTTCCTACAGAAAATAGCTAAGAGTACAAATGAAATTACCATTCAACGATAATAATGCATCAAATTATTTGACCAAAATATGTTCCGTCTGTACTTTTCAATCACCATCTGGATACTTCAACCATGTGTAATTAAAAAACTACTTTGACGCATAATTTTAGTAGTTACGTCTACATATATAGGCTATTACAATTATGTGTATAGGCCTTTTGAATGATCAGTTTACTGCTACGTGTAGTAATAATTATTCCTTTCGTCCCCATTTGACAAAATTTATTGCTTTTCATGCAGATTAAGTATATGGCAAACTAGAATATAAAAAACAAAAAGGGTAAACTAAGATGGTTAAAATAATAAATTTATTACTTATTTTTACAAATATTCCATTCATTGATAGTCGGAAATTTGTATTTGTTGATTAAAAAAAAACACATTAAATAAGAGCTTATTAGTAAAACCATTTAGGTAAATATGTTATAACTTGATGACACGAGAAATAGAAAGTCAGACTATTAGAGGGGGTAGACAACAAGACATTGTTCCTAATACATACTGGAATCAAAGGGGACCAAGTCGGTAGTATGTTATATAAGATTACAGTCACTTCCATAATTTTTAGTATAAAATTTTTTATTAATAATTTTAGTATTAAATTTTTTTATGTAGATTCAACCACCCTCATAAATTTTATACTTATATACATTGGGTTCGTTCCTTTAGTAATATCGCTATTTCGATACGCTCTCATTTGATGTGCATTTTTATCACCACAAATATAATTTCCGGTTTTCCCAATAAATATTCTTTCCGTTTCAAAATAAATTTTGTTTTAGAAAATTATTTTTCTTTCACCATAGGCATCATTTTAAAAAATTAGGAATAAATTTATTTTAATTTTTCCAAATTTACCCATATTTACTCAATTTTAAATACTTCATACAAAATAAATATTTAATGAAGGGTATTTAAGTAAAATAAACTTATTATTTGCTAAGATTGAGACTATTAAATAAATTCTTTAATTCTTATGTATTAAAATTGAACGACAATTATTTAAAGAAATGGAGGGAGTACAATGGGAAAAGAGCTTGGAACTAATTTGTTCTCAATACAAGAAACTTTTTTCCTTGTAACGAATAAGAATTTTTTTTCTACGATATTACTGCATTATCCGAACCAAATTACTATATACTAAAGACAATTTACAGTAGCCAATATTAATTAAAAATACTAGCTGTAAGTTATACTAAATTTATAATCATTTGTACCAAAAACAAAGCAATTCTTTGTAATTCTTGTAAAAAAAATTCTTGTACCAAGAGGATTTCGGTTTCCAACAACCCTAAAAAGGGATGAAAAGGTGAGACAATTATTTTAGGTCACAAACATATAATTTATTATAGCAATACAAAATTTGAAAGATAATCTTGTAATTTTTTATTTTAAATTATGTTTTCATGCCTTAGAAATGAACTTCACCGTTATATCATTTTTAAGGATGTTTGAGGATCATTTTCAATATAATACTACTCTATGAAAACAAATGATCATTAAATACGATTACTCTATCTATCTAGGTGTAAAACCAAAAGTTTATTACAGTAAATAGGTGAGTAATCTACTAAATACAACAAACACACCTTTTGAGGTAAATTATTTCCCAAATAAAAAGAAAAAACCAGGGGAAAAAATAATGATGAATCAAACAGAATAAGTCCTTTATGTATTAGCGATTTATTTATTTGTGGTTAGATTTTTTGAGTTTTAAATTTTTTATAGAGCAATTAGTATGTGTTTTAAGCTTAATTGTAATTCGGGTTCAACCCGTAAAAATACATTTCTTTGATTTAATAATATATTATTTATCTTACAAAAAAAAAATCAGAAAAAGTTTACAATTTCCCAAATAAAAATCAAATTAAAAAATTCTCACCTTCCCATAAGGCGAAACGAGCTGCTGCAATGCTGTAATTCTTTCCCCAAGCTTCTCTTTCTTCACCTTATAAATCTCGATTATCATGCAAAAATATATTTTTTCTATTTTTTGTACAAATTATATAAAGAATAGAAAATAAAATAAAGAAATAAGTGCATGCAGATACCCTTCCATGACCGGTCGAATTGGACCTCTCCGATTTCGCCCTCTTACCGTTTGCCGGAGCTCTGGTGCCGAGAGATGATTCATCTATAGACCCATTTCGCTTACCCTGCACAAGAGGGCAAAAATGAGATTTAATAATACATTTCATATCAAAAAAGGGGGCAAAATTGAGAAACAAAGTAATTAAATTATAAACAAATAAAATCAAAAAACACCACACGTTTTCGGTTTCTCCTTTTCCCCAGCCCAAAAAACACAATTTTGAAATCGAGAAACAAAGCAATTTTAGGATCCATCAGTTTCAAGATTTCTTCTAATTGTCATTTTGTTTTTCTTTAAATTTAATTGGGATTATGATTGTTGTGAAAAGTGGCTAACATTGGGTTGTGGCGGATCGGTGCACGCAATTTGGGATTTTTGAGCTGCTGATGATTTCTTAATATCGGGATGAAAAACAGAGCATTCGGTGTTTCCGAAACAGAGCATTTTGGGTGGGTTTTCGGGGGAGAAAGCGGCGGTGTAGTTATAACATCCGTCGGTGTCGAGGCCCACATTAGCGTTTCCAAATATCAGCTCCGAGAAGCTCTCTCCGGCTGTTTGTTGGGCCTCATTGTCCGCCATTGATGGTGAGCTTGGAGCAGAGCAGCAAGAAACAGATAGATAGAGAGAGAGAGAGAGAGAGAGAGAAGAAATATGGATTTTGGGGATTTTAGGAGAAAACAACGGAAGGTTCTTTTGAGGGATAATAAAAACAATAATTTAATAATTAAGAAAAAGGGATAAAACATGAATAATATGTGTTTATAAATTTTTATTTTGTGACTTTTTTGTCTCACTTATACGACGTTGTGTTACAAATACGGATTGGTATATATATGTGACCTACTGGCTATAACTAGAAAATCACGGTGCAATATTTGTTGTAGATATAACTATTGTTAGTACCGTGTAAATATTTATCTATCAATAAAATATCGACTGATATGACAAATTCCATTACTTATCTCCATGTGAGGGTGACGTATATTGGAAAAATTAGGACAAACGATAATGATTATAGACGCAGGTATAGTTAGTACAACGTGAATATTTGCCAATGGCACGAAGAATTTGTGCATAATTGGAGATAAGGGACTTCAAAGCAACCGCACTTCCTAAACTAGCACTCATAATTTCTAAAAATTGTTCCGAATTTTTTAAGTTTATATATATTAGCATTTTCCTTCGATAAACTTGTTCATGATCTAATGACCGTCACCAGCGATTGTTGATGAGGTTGCTTATTTTTTTAAGTTTTAACATTAAAAAATTATCGTGAGGTGAACTTTTTAATAATTCTTTTTTAAAAGTTTTATTTTAGAATAAAATTGATGATATGTATGAGAAATTAAAGGATTGTAATTTGTAATATTTCATGGATCTTCTCTTTCCGTAGGGTACAATACAGGTTGTAAATTTATTAAACTCAACAATTTAAATTAAATTTTGAAAATATTTAACAAAAATAATTGATTCCATAAATATCTTGTGATTATAGACTTACTCTACTAAACCATTTACTAGTAATTACTATTCATTCTATCCCAAATTTTTATTTCTTTATGGAAAACCAACTTAAAAGAAAATCTATAAATGAAACTACACGTACTACATTGCTAGAGTATTTGACAAGCCTAGTATTTATTGAAACAATAAAAATTTTCACTCTTCCCCATTAATTATTGAGAATGTAAAAAGTTTCTCTCATTGATAGGCATATTTATTGTTAGAACAAGGGATAAATTAGTATATCTAAAATCCAACTTATTAAGTAAATATCAATAAATTAATTGTCTATTCATTAAATTATCAATTGATTTCGAAATTTAAGTCATCACTTGAATTGCAAAACACAATAAATCAGCAATATAAATTAAAAGTTGAAAATATTGATAAAAAATAATTGATTCCATAAATATCTTGTGATTAGAGACTTACTCTACTAGACCATTTACTGGTTCCCGAAATTTTGAAGCACTTATTTTGTAAATACACGTTTCGGAAATCTAAAAGTAAAGATACAATTTCAAAATTTCAAAATTTTGTTAAACACTTATTTTTGTAAATATATTACATATTTGGACATACCGAAAAATAAAGATGGATTAAAATATTAGGACTTGGGAAGAATCTGTTTTTCTCAAGAGAAAATGATTTATGCATTAAGACACCAAAATAGATAGCAAATATCATTAAGACGGACAAAGTATGTTAATTTAAATAACTTGGAAAAAATGAGTATTTTATATATTTTATATTTATTTAAAATGCATCACATTGAATTTGTGTAGATTTCAATACAATCTTTTAAAAATAATAAGTCAACAAAAATCATACGTGATTTATTTTTAATGGCAATATATAATAAAATCTTACATAATTATATGTATAAAATCCCATTCATTTGAAAAATACACAGATTTTTATTACATTTTGAATTGGATTAAGTTTGGACACATTTCAGATTAATTGTATGGTAAAAAATTAACAAAAACCTCAATGGTTGATCTAGTGGTCTTATTATAAAACTTATCATTTCAAAGTATGAGGTTGAGAGTTCAAATTAGATGTGGACCATGCTCCCTAGCTATTCTTAGGTTGAACCTTGTTCCGTATTAGGAGCTATTATAGGTGCAAGGTATTGTATCATGTGGATTAACCGGACGGCGCAAATCGACACCGAAATTACGTATTTCAAAAAAAAAAATATTATCAACAAACAAATAAAATGAAGGAAAAAAAGGAGAGAAAATGACAAGGATCTGAAGAGGTGTGTGTCTGTATATATATATATATATTTGTGTTTGTGTTGTGCCGTGTGGTGGGTTTGTTGTTTTTTGTTTCTTTCTTCCTCTCTGTCTGTGTCTGTCTCTCTGGGGAGAGGGAGATGGCGTTACGGACGCTATGGGGATGTGTCAAAGGGACTTTGGTATTATCGTAAACAGTCAAACCAAACCAAACACATCACCCGGTTCGATAAAACCGTAGTTTTTTATTTGTCCAACGCACGCACGAACCCGGAACCGGTTTGCTTGGGGCCCCGTTCTCCTACTGTTAGTTGTACATGGGAGGGACACACCCCACAATAATCTTGACGGATCAATAGTAACTGGGTGAGCCCATCACTAGCATTTAAATATAAAAATTTTAAAAAAAAATTAATAATTATATTTTATTTAATTTCAACTATTGATTAAAAAATTAACAGGACAGATACGTCGAGCAGGGGTTGCCCCAACATTCCTATCGGTCAGCAACCCCAGATGGATCCGTATTGAAATATAAATATCACTTAACAAATAAATTAAAAATCATATAGAAAAACAGTTTAAAAATTTATCATTTTCCAAAATTTAAAACCAACTTAATCTAAAGTCCATGTTCATCTTCTTATTTGAAATATGTGGTGAGAATTAATTTTTGTAATCATAAAAGAAAATTTCTGGTATGGTAGTCGGATCCTCCTACAAGACTAAATTAAAAATGAAAGAATACACATTGAGAGAGAAAATTAAAATTATCATATAAAAATCATAATAAAATAGACTTGTTTTATCAATGCATGAATCGATCTATGCATTGATTGTATCCAAAATGAGTATTACGTGTGGCTCGGATAAAAAAAAATAGACTTGCTTGATTGCCGTAAAAAGAAATTATGATCAAAGGGTTCGGATTGTTATGTTAAAATTTCTCAATATTTGATAAAATTGTATGAATGGGGGGTTCTTATTAATAAGTTACTCCATTTGTTATGATTTATTTACAGCCTAAAATACAATAGTACGCGTTTTTCATGCTTATAATTCTTGTGAAATCCTAGATAATCGGACAAAAGCATTTAATTAGTGTCTTAATTATTAGTAGTAATTACCATATGCTTTATGGCATCCATCGATTTTACTAGTCCGTAGTTTTGCTAGTATGGTCGAGAAAAATAAGTGATAATTATAACAGACAAATCAATACAAACAAATAAAAATTAAAAAGATAGAACACATATTTAGTATTCTTTTCTAAGTAAAAGTGACAATAATTTCTGGGTCAAAGGACATTAATTAATTTATACAGTCAGTATCCTCAACAAAATGGAATTCAAAAATTTAGTGTGTGTATATATATATAAAACAATTACATTAAAGGCTTGCCATGTAACTCAGTTAAATTTATAATTATAACCATATAGGTGAAATTTATAAATAAAAACTGAGCTTACGATGGAAGGGTGTCTGCGTTATTATGTTAAAAAGTGTAAAATTATTATTAATTGATGTAGGTAGTGGGTCAAATTTCAAAAAATCTAACAAGTATGGATATGAATAGTAATTTTTAAATTTAATCAAACAAACAAAAGACTTGTTTGCTCATATACTATGTTAAATTGTATGGATATTGGAAAAATAAATTTTCTTATTGATGTTTGTAATAACATAGGGCACGATTATTGAAATCAGTTTGTAATGAGAGGATGTTATATAATATATAAGGATATAAAGTTATTATTAATTGATACGAATAATATTTAACAAACACTCGTGGAATTGTGGTGTGGAAAGTGATCTTATTGTACCTTTTATTTTATTTAGCTGCAATGGTATGCACCTTAATTAATGATAAATAATTTTAAATTATATATAAACTCGGACAATGCGTCTAACCACCCAAAGTTTAAACAGAAACAATTAGACCATATCTCCTGATTATTAAGGGTAAATGACTTGCAATTGTAAGCTTAAATGGAAATTAATTAGATTAAAGACATGCCATCCTTAAAAGGTAAATAACTTAAAGAAAAATTTTTGGAGTAAAATTTTATTCATACTGATATGTAGCAATTTCCTATATACTGTCGTACATTTGTTGATACATAAGTGGGAGGGTAATTTTTATTATAAAATTGATTTATTTTTTCTGATGTGATACTATTATCTCTTGTACGTGTCAATAAATATAAAATAATATATAAAAAATTCTCATATATAAATATATATAAAATCTTACATCAAATTTTTATTATATTATTATTAATTTAACACATCTTAAAACTAATCATATCTACGTATCCTTCTTGCTACTCGAGGATGAAAATAAGATAATGATATAGAAATTTGGTTTGCTGGAGTATCATTTATGGAAAAGTATGTGACACGTGGCAGGTAGGAGATTTAGTGGACACGTGGAAAGAATGACAATAAAAACCGACATTTGTTTTGATTGTTGACATGCCACCGTGTCTTCCCTCCTCGTCCATTGTTGCCTGCATTAATGTACCCCAATTTCTCTCTCTCTCTCTCTCCAAAACTTCCAAGTGCAAAATCTTAAAATTATAAGGGGAAAAAAATTGTATGTGAAAACTAGTCAAATTACTAGCGGCAAGTTTGGGATTGTTTTTTCTGTATATTTTTATATTTTTTTCTTGCAACTTGTAGCATGAGATATTTGGTAAATTTTAAAATATTTATTCTTATTTATTCATTTTTTTAAGAGTAATTTTAGAAGCAATCTAAGGTGTGTTTTTGAAAACTACTACTGTTTTTTTTTTCTCTCATTGATATAATAACTTCAATTATATTTTTTACATTCTCTATATATCTATTTTTGTCGTTTTAAAATAAAAATTACATTTACCAAATACTACAATACTTATCAAAAATAATTTTAAAATTTATTTACTAAATACTAGAAATACACCCATTTGATAATCAAATTTCAAATACAAATTGAAAAATAAATTTTAAAAACTATCACCGTTATCAAACTAGGCCTACTTCATTAATTCTAGGTTTTCTGATTAGTGCATTTATTTGTCAAGCCAGCATTTTACTAAACTTTATGGGTAATTTTTAAAATTTGCTTCTATTTTTTAAAATTGATTATAAAAATAGATGTAAAATTTTAGATTTTGGTAATTAAATTTTAAATTTTATCTTGATAAATAGTGCAGTATTTGATAAAGTGATATTTTTTATTGTAAAAAGACAAAAATAAGTATGTATGAAAAACATAATAAATATAATTGAGGTTATTATATTAATTAATTAATGAAATAAAAAATAGAAACAATTTTTCAAAGTATCACTAAAGCTGTTTTCAAAAGCATTATTTTAAAAAATAAACAGATTATTAGAAATATGTGATTTAAAATTTACCAAACACCTCAAATTATAATTTGTAAAAAAAGAAAAAAATAGAAAGAAATAACAAAAAGTAATCCAGCTGTAACTTCCGTCAAACTCTTAAAATTTCATTAGTAAGAATACATTTTACTAAATTGTAAATACTTCTTCAAACTCTTTAAATCTCATCAATAAGACCATATTGGTCATTATGCATTCGCGAAGCTGAATTTAGAAACTACATTTTGACTTTTATTTACACTTGAACGATTTCAGCCCTATTTCCTGTTTATTGATTTTTTTTTTTTTTAATAATAACCAATTTCAGACCAATTTTCAAAACAACATTACTGTTCGATTTAGTCTTGTTAATTTTAACGTGTGTAACTATTTCAAGATAATCAAAGTCCAGTTCATTGCCCAACTCTGGCCCATCATAGTTGACTATCAATTTAGCTAGAAGTTAGTTGATTAGTTTACTAATTATTAAAATAGTGGGAACCAATCCACAAAAAAACAAAATTAATTTGATAAGTTAGTTTATTTTTTATTAAAAAAAAATTCATACATTCATTTTAAAATTTTCAGTTTATTTAGGTCAAA
>MKEJ01093265.1:0-12306 GCA_001753735.1 Embelia ribes
GAAAAATAGAAAGACTACACCCTCTATAAATTAAAAAAAATAGAAAAACAGTTGAGAAACATTTCTATCATTTGAGATCAAATGAGAAATAAAAGGAAAGACATCGGTGTTTAAAAACACCTTGCGTGAATACTCCAGTTGAGTTACTTTCCAAACAAAACAAGTCCCTATTCATTTACCTTTGAGTTTAGATATATCCATTAAGTTTAATGCCAATATATACCATATGCAAGTTTGTACAATTTAATCCTCATCCATACGGTATTAGCATAAATGTCATGAATTTGAACAATTAATTGTGTACTTGCCCGTCCACATATAATGATAAGACGAAACAAACACTACACAGAGCCGCGCGTGAACAAAAATAAGAAGAAGTTTTAGGTTTGTGGAGCAGTCGTATAATAAACTCTCCCGATGACCACATTTTATCTACGGTTGCTTTGATTTCTTGTCCTAATTTTCCACTTCCATTCTCTGTTCCTCGTTCTTTGATGGAGGGAGCCCGAGCAAAAACTATTAAAAGAGAATCTCCGAGCCTCGTCTCTCAAACTGGTTACGTGCGTAGCTTGCAGACATCAATGAACTTCTGCAATGCATTGTGATATTGAGTCCCCTGCATACAACACCGTAGCAACACATAAACAAGATTTATCGCAATGTAAATAAGTTGTCGCCACATAAACGCTTGACACAACAGCAAAAAATGAACTAAAACAAACTACTCGTAAACTTGAATTGCGAAAAAAGTGATTGCCTAAAACAAGCAAATTCAGGAAAATGTTTGCAGATTTCTAGCACAAAGGACACCGTAAGCAGAGGCAGAACTTGCCTAGCTATAAGAACATTTTATTTTTATATTTTGTTGATCAAGAGAGCATTTTATTAACACAATTTGTAAAGAAGAAATATAATTTCTGCCTAGTTTTCACTAGCTTCAAGCTAAATATGTATGCATCTCCAGTTACACTAACAAGGACAAATTTTCATATTCATAAAGAAGCACACGACCCTAATATGTCTATGTAGACAAATGACTCAAACCGAACAATTAGTGAGATATAAAAGTAGGTTGTATATTACTTCACCTTTAATGCACTACCCGATATTTGGAAAATGAAACACAAATTAAAGACGAAAAGCAAATAGAAAACTAGCAAAAAGATGTAATGTACTAACTTCCCAGTAAAGCTGGTTGCAGTCCATGCATTGCCAAAACTCTAAATCTCTGTCGAACAAGCAGTTTGGGATCACTTGGAAGCCCTTTGCAGCTTCAACTGCTTCCCCCGTTGTAAGAGGTTTTTGAATAAATTTGCCATTGCATTTGGTGCATCTCGTCATTAGTTGATCTTCACTAATATTCAGCTGGAATATTTCAATTACCTGCACAAAATTTTCATTTAACAACAGTTTGAGGGGAAGAAAACATAATAAGCTCAAAAACGTTGGAACAGAAAAAAAATAAAATAAAATAAAAGACGACATTTTAAAGCCACGTTTCTAAGTCATAGGATGAATAGGTATTGGACTATATAACTTACTCTAAGCCCCATAGAAAGGAACAGCCTTTCAGAAATACAACCTCATGAATAGATATGCAAAATCTTTGTATTAGTACTTCTGCCATCCAAAACATTTCCATATGCGTCCTTCAGAGAATAGACTTCTCATCATACATTTACAAATTTAACACACCAGAAATTTCTGATATGCAAAGTCAGAACCTGCACAATTCGGGACTAAAGAGAAAACTTAAAGGCCATAGTCTCTTGTCCTGAAGTTGTTGATTCTTTATTTTTTATTATTTTTTAATCTTTGTCAATTTGTTTATACCTCGAGGAGCTGTTCATTTTTCAGAAAACTTTTCACTCTATATATTTGATTTTCTATCAAATATTCATGTCTCAAAAGCTTGGCATCACGTGTCAGAAGCACCCTTTTCTCCCTCTGTGCTTGGTATATTAAGTCCCTGATGCAAAAGATTGAAGAATCGAAGTAAAATTCCACTACGAAATGAGTATGTCTAAGCACATTATGAATGCATGCAAAATTATAACAAGAAATACCTGGTTTCTGGCTTTTTAGAATACGGAATTGCAGCGTCAATGCCAACACACCTCAAATGCTTAGCCAACCCTTCTACCTGGGCCAATAATTAGCCACTCTCCATTAAGAAGTACAAGGCAAACTCGAGAGAATTCTATTATTCTGAAGTTAGAGAAATGAACCGAACAACAGGAAAGACACTTTATTAAAGCATTTGAAGAATTGAATCCTATAAATTCCAGAGATTAAAGCACAACAAAAGGGGTAAACAGAGGCCTAAAATTGTTAAATAATGTAAAAGTAGAGACCGAATAATTCTCATTGATATGAATTTGAGAACAACAATGGGCTCATTATGTAGATAACCCAAGCAGATAAACATGGAAATATAATCAAAGACATACAAGGAAACAGTAATAAGTAGGAAACTAAACCAACTAGGAATTAAATCTAACCTAGACTATCTTCGATTAAATTACTTTGTATCCGAAGTAATTTATATATTATTCAAACACCAAATACTGGGGGAAAAGTGAGGACTGATGCATGCCAAGCCTTCGCATTATTATCAGACCTTCCAGTTTAGTGTGAATAAAAAAATCAAATATTCTAAAAATGGAACGTGTGACGTTAATGTTTGATACTACCATTGCTGAAAAAATATCCGGAACTATTGTAAATCTACTTACCATTATATCGCATAGAAACTTGGGAGATCCATCGCCACCCAGGGACAAATCCCATGGTGGTGGGCCTTGCCAACTGTCGATGTTAACTAAGCACTTGTCTTTGCATGTCAACCCTCCTGCAGATTTTCTTTTTGCCTTGTTTTTGGACTTTTTAGGGTTTCTGTCAGATTCATTCAAAACAATTTTATCACCATATTTCCTAACAATCTGCAATAGTGAATTATCCATAGGTACAATATCCAAGGGTGACCCTGTCGATTGATCTCTCCTTGGACTATGTATTTGTAGAGAGAATTCTGAAACAACGCTTGGCATGCTTGCTCGAATAATATCCAAGGCTTCACATAATTTGTTCCTCAAAATATTCTCACTTATTGTAGGCTCTTCAAGAATCTCTTTCAAGCCAAGATCCAGATAAGAAACACTGAGCTTAGGGCCATCGTTTAATGAACTACCTGTGGTAAGAAACAAATAAATATTAGTAAACTGCCCTAAGATTATTACCAAAACTAAAGAAACTATAATCTTAAACCAACTGAAGTCTCTCCAAAGTCCAACAATCGAAGTAAATGAAGCAATTTGCATCATCAACACAATGACAATATTCTTCCTTTTAAAGTTTTTAATAATAAACATAATTTTGATAAATTTTATATGCAATAGACTCTATGTTTCCCATTTTGAAACGAAATAATCGTACTCCTTATTTCTATAACACACTAAAGAAAGTGAAATTTACATCAGAAGGGAAGTTAATAATAAATTCAAAAATACAATTGCAGGATTATAGAGAAGAAACAATTCAAGGACAGGATATGAGGCATGTTTGCATAAACTAGCACTTCAATTTGTACTGAAAGATCTACAAGTGAACAAAATCGAGTCACTAGTCACCAAAAAATTGGTCAGAGGCTTCTTCATTTGTTTGATTGGTACCCCATCATGGAACTGACATCCTAACTTGGTTTCGTTAAGATACAGTCAATGTTAATAGGTTATTAAGACACCAAAAATTTGATCCAATCACCAATAGAGAACTTCACTACAAGACTGGTTGGTTGGTGGCATTAACAACTCCTAATGCATAAATTTGCCTATACTTACATTCACATATTTACTAAGCATCACAAACCTTCTTTCATCTGGAATAAGTTAAATATTTCGAGCAGACAATGTGCATCTGCAGCTGCATATGCCTTTTGTTCTTCTGTGAGAGGACGAAGCGACCAGTCACTACATTGAAGTTCCTAAAAAAATAGTAACTTTATGACTTAAGTAGATGCATCTCAGAAAATGCAATTGATGTCTGTATCAAAAGAAAAGACTCCTACAGTAGTCACTGGAAGATAGATACAATTAATAATTTAATTTCACAATTGCAGAAAGCAAAAGTGAAAATCCAGACCTTTGACATGGAAATGCCCAACACTTCCTCGCATATTGTTGCCAAGCTCTTGTTTTGCTTGGGTGCCTTCCTTCCTGGTTGCTTGTTTTTTAGATGATTGTACACGTTCGTAATGTCTAGAAAGGGTTCTACCTGTTCGCAGTTCCAATAGAGCACCATAATCACTAACAAGAACACAGTTTGTTTTTGAGAAAAGGAAAAAAATATATACACCTTTGACTCAGTGAAACCCAATAAAAAACACACGTCCAAATCCGACTTTGTTGGGATAAGGGTAATTTTCGTAATTATCCTATTGGTCCACGTGCACGGAAACCATAAAAGAGAGGCACGGGAACACAATGTTGAATTCAACACACACCCAAATGTTATACCTCGCATTAAGGTGATGGACGGCTAAATAGCCTTCGGTTACAAACTGATAACCTTGCACAATAATTACCCACTTTGTGGGTGTTGAAGATAATGAATATAGAATGCGGATCTCCCTAACAGCTTAATCTTTCAGGTGAGATGATCGCACATCATTAAACATGCTATTACAGCAGACGGAGGTCCTGCATTTAAGTCTTACTGCTACCCATGTACAAAAATGTTGATTGAAATCGTTGGCTCAAAAATATACTAAAAGTGAGAAGCATGTTGAAGATAATAAATAATAGAATGCGACACTCCCTTACATCTGCAAGTTTTAGCTGAGATGGTCACACATTACTCGACCATAGGGATTGATGAGCATGTAATTAGTGAGCAGCCAAACAGGCTCATAACATCCGACACAACTCCGGGAGAAAAACAAGCGTCAATAAATTACGTCTAAATATATTGTTCTACAAGTAGGCTCAGGTCGTCTGCCACAAAACAAGGTCCAAACCAATTTTACTATACACACATTTTTAAGCTCTCTACTGACATGAGCGTTGAAGGGTCTTTGCTCAAACAACTCTTCAACCACGTCCTTTGGACTTTATTACATGGTGTAGGTATGAAGTATAATCCCCTATGACGTCGTAAATAGCTCATAAGCCCAAAGTATAATCCCCTATGACGTCATAAATAGCTCATAAGCCCACTTTAAAGGAGACACTTTAATTTTTTATCATCAAAGTCTTCAAATTGAGCGTCCACTAAAGGCACTCCCATTAGGTTAGCTATAATTTTTGTATCCCCGTATTTTAATCTCTACACCTCACATTAAACACTTAATTAGGGGCTTTAATATGGGGCAAGTTCAAACCATACCCTTTAACCTTAAAAAAAAAATTGAGATCAACCGTAGTCACCTAATTCAAGGAGATCACTATACCAACTAGCCAAATACCCTTCCGTCTATTGAAGGGAGTAGTGTTATATATAGTGGTGAGAGAGTTCTCCAAAATTTAATTCCTAAAATTTAGGATATATTCTCAGTTTAGCAGCTTCATGCCACCATGTGACTCCCCTTACCTAATGAGACCTGAAAATTGAAGATTCAATTAAAGCACTAAATATTACATTTTTAACACTCTCACCTCTGTATTTATCTTAAAACATCAACAATAATTAACCCAAAAAAGCTTACTCTATCAAACCCAGGATCAAACCCTCGAGAGCGAAACGTCGACGACACGTAAGCAAGGTCCTGCTTGAACCTAAACCCTAGTTTCAGCACACGTGGCGACACGAACACATCCCTCAGCAACTCGTGCACGCAACTCAGTGGGATCTGCTGCAGGTCGAGGAGGAAAACCGGTGACTCGGACTGGGTCGACTCGGTGAGTCGGCAGGCGATCTGGAGGAGCGCGACGGCGGGGAAGGAGGCGGAGGAGCGGAGGAGGGGCTTCCACTCGGCGTCGAGGCCGATGACGGAGGAGAGGGAGAGAGAGCGGATCAGGTGGGTGAACTCGGGCGAGTCTGGCGAGTCGACCCAGTGTACGGAGATGGGTTTTTGGTCCATTTGAATGGAGAAGAGGACTTGTTCAGCAGTGTAATTTTGCATTTATATATGCAATCAAAAATTACACCAATCATTATCATTTAATTTTTATAGCTTATATATATTTTTTAATTTTTTTCTACTACTAAAAAATTGTATTTTAAAAATTGACCAAATCAGTTTCTATTAAATTTATTAATAGCTACTAAAATAATCATATATGTTATAGTAAATTATAAAAAAGGGTAAAATATAGCTTGCCATCTATTCTTTGATATTTATCTCAATTTGTACCTTATTATTTTATTTGTGTGAAATTGTTTACAGTCTCATTTTAATTTATCTTTTATTTTTTTTTATTATTGTATTTTAATCCTTATATTTTTAGTCTCGTCCTAATTACCCCTATTTAGTTTCAAATTACTCCTATAATTATTATGTTTGATTATAAAAATATAATAATCAATTAAAATAGCAGGTATGTGTTAACGAAAATAATTTGATGGAAAAAATTGTCATTTATAGATAATATAACCTTTTTATGCATCTTTTAATATACTATTTTGCTAATTTATCTCAATAATTTAAACACATGGACAAATTCGAACATAGACTAAAAAGTATAGAAAGTAATTGCCAGAAAAATAAAAAATAAGATGATAAATTGAAATGAGATCGTAAACGATATACCATAATAATCCACGAATAGAAACAAATTGAACTTTACCCATATAAAAATTATATTTTCCATATCTTAACTATTATTTATTATTTTAATGGAGAAAATTTATTTTCATGACAGAGAAACTGTGAAAATATTTTTGTATGATAATTATATTTTTACATATAGCTAAAAATATTTTAATCAAAAACGTATTAAGATATTTGTAATTATAATTTTTAATGTATCTTATCAACATGATTATAAATTTATTTATAATATAATTCAATTATCAATAATGTTGCATTTCGTGTTCCCCTAATTCGATTAATCCGGCCATTAACGTTGAATTTTTGGCGCCAATGATTCCCCCTTCCCGCGAAACCAAATCTCACCCGCCAAATGATGTCCTCTTCTCTCTCTCTCTCTCTATATATATATATACACACATATATACACACACATATACATATACATATATATAGAGTCACAGCAATGGCTGTCAACACAGTGGTGCTGAAGGGGAACAGCCGCCGGACCAGAGCCCCGGAGCCGGACTACGCCGACACGTGTTGCGAGGAGTGCGGCTCCGGCGACCGCGCGGCGGAGCTTCTCCTCTGCGATAAATGCGACAAAGGGTTTCATATATTTTGCTTAAACCCCATTTTGCCCTCCGTCCCTAAGACCTCCTGGTTTTGCCCTAATTGCTCCGATCACAAAATACCCAGAGGTGTATATTTATTTAATTGGGTATTTTCTAAATTAATGAGTTGTTGATATCCTCATTTCTCAATTGATGAATTCTATTTCAAATTTTCATTTAATTTTATTCATGCATTTTCCTTGTTCTTAGTTATTTTAGGTTTTGCCCTAATTGCTCAGATACGGAAAAAACACAGATGTATGATTTAAATAGGGTTTTTTATAAATTATTTCCTTTAAAGGAGAAAATGCCCAATTGGTAAAATTATTCTCTCATTTTTTAAGAAGATGAAGAAATTTAATTTGGTATTTTCTAAATTAATTTTGCTGATTGGTCTTCATATATTCTGCCTAAAGTCCAATTTGCCTTCCGTCCCCAAAACTTCTTGGTTGTGCCCTAATTTTTCAATTAATAACTGCATTGAAGAAATTTAAGGCCAGTTTGGTATTGCTGTTTGTCACCTGTTTATGCTTCTTTCTTTTTTTTTCCTCTGAAAATTGTAGTTTGAGAAGTTTTGTAAACCTTCAAACAATTATTTTTCATATTCTGCTTCTGCATTTCTGAGGATGGTTTTTGAAACTATTTTAAAAAATTATTTTTGCTTTTTATATCATTATTTATCAATGTAACCGGAATTAACCAAACACCGCACTACTTATCTAGGAAATTAAGATTTTTTTTTACTCAAATGGTACGATCATATCCGCTTTTAGAATTAACTTTTAAAAGTAGCATTAGAAGCAAATTTTGAAAAATACTAGCATTATCAAACTAGGCCTTAATCGTGCATTTGATTCAAACTTGTGATGTTTGGTTCATTAATCCCTCGTACTATTTTTTTTTCTCTCAAGGGAAATTTTCTGTAGCTCCTGGCAAAATTTGCTTGCAGTTGCCTATTTCTTAGTTAAATTTGATATTCATGAAAATTTGCGTATTGCCCAATTTTGCCTGCATTTCCCACACTCTTAGGTTAAATGCCACTATAAATAATAGTAAAAAAAAGATTGCACTAATTATATTATAGGTGTCCTGACTTGAAATCAATCATTTAGTCAGAAACTAAATAACTGTACGATGCTTTAAAATTGTCAAGCTACACAGTTTATACTATTGTATAAGAATAGTTGCATACCTAGCCTCATTGCAAAAAATTCAACTATTATGCGGATGTGTTGTATTGATCTCACAGCTAGGGAACCTACTTTGTGCAGGTTTCCCCCTAGTTCAAACTAAAATTGTTGATTTCTTCCGTATCCAAAGATCTTCGGAACTATCCCACAGGCTTAGTCAAGGTAATTATTAGAACTCCAATGTTGCTAACATGGTTGTTTTCTTAATTATCGATGGTTTAGAATCACTAATGGCTGGCCGTATTTTTCTTTTTCTTCATTGATAGAGAATCCAAAGAAACGAAGACGAACAAAATGCATATCTGTGAGTAAGAAAAAGAGGAAGTTGTTGCCATTTAATCCGAGTGAAGACCCCATTAGAAGGCTAGAACAGATGGCTTCATTAGCCACTGCCTTAACAGCAACTGGGGCAGCATTTAGCAATGAGCTTACTTATAGGCCAGGCATGGCCCCGAGGTCTGCTAATTGCTCGACTTTAGAACATGGGGGAATGCAGGTACATATAATCTAGAATTCATTTTCTTAAAAAATAATTCTCAAAAGGATGTGATGCATTGCATCGCTAGTACCTGTGTTTTGTTGGTCCGATGTGTAATGACCTAGCAGTTTCTCGACATAAAAAAAAATTGTATAATGGCTCCCTTATTTGCATTGGTTATAAGATATTATGATGTGTACTTCAGTATGCAAATTCTAACTCCATTTTTAGAGAGATTCTATTTGGGTCTTTCGGGGTTTGGATAATTTCTTCGTGAGGTCACAGGCATTTGTGTGATGGTTGTTCCAATTAAAAGTTTAGTGTCGTTGATTCAAAATAAATATCTTTAGATTCAATAATTTTATTGTTAGACTTGAGATCTAGTCTTCTTTTCTGAGGCAATTGCAATTGATATGTAATCTGTAGTCGGTAACCAATGAGTTTCATTCTCTTGTTTATGTATCTATTGAGGCTATCATACTAAAATTATAGAGCCAAATAAAATCCCAGGTTTTGTCGAAAGAAGATAAAGAAACATTAAGTTCGTGCAAGAGCATGATGGAGAACGGGAAGTGGCCACCCCTTATGGTTGTATATGATCCCCGAGAAGGGTAAGTGGAGTTCTTTGTTCTTGATTACATATTTTCTTAAAATAATTATGTTTTGTTTCTTTGCTTAAAAAATGATTCTCTTGTTAATATTTTACAGATTCACTGTAGAGGCTGACAGGTTTATCAAGGATTTAACCATAATTACTGAGTATGTTGGAGATGTGGATTTTTTAAGAAACCGCGAAAACGATGACGGTGATAGCATGATGACTCTGATTTCTGCTTCTGATCCCTTGAAAAGCCTAGTGATCTGTCCAGACAAGCGTAGCAACATTGCTCGATTCATCAACGGCATTAACAATCATACTCCGTAAGTATATCTATTTTCTAAAATTATGCTCTTCCTCAATCTTTGCATATATAGAAGGGAAAAGATGTCTCTAAGTTATTAACTGGTAAAACAATGCATTAGGGGCTCAGTTTGAATAAGAACATGAATTACATTCATTCTATATTCTTGGAGTATTATCTAAAAATGGAATGTGTGACCATAGTTTCCTTGAAACTGAGTCATTCTTAGGAAGTTGGTTTCCCAACAAACCTGTTTCCGATTGGGAAAGTTTTTGCTTCGGAAGCACATCGGAAACTCTATTCCAAGAATTTTCTTTACCACTGGGAAACTCACAAAAGTAATAAATAAGCCATATTTAATCACTTGTTATATAAAACTAATATAATTCAAAATATTACTAAAGTATTTTTTAAGAAGCCCATTTTCATTTTCGAAATCGGCAAATGTGTTACAGGGAAGGGAAAAGGAAACAGAATTTGAAATGCGTGAGATACGATGTGAATGGAGAGTCCAGGGTTCTGCTGATAGCCAACCGAGACATTTCAAAGGGAGAAAGGTTGTACTACGATTATAATGGATACGAGTACGAATATCCAACTGAGCATTTTGTATAGCCCTCCCTTTTTTCCACCTTGATTTTATTTTGAAGAAGGAGAAACAAGCTAATTTTGCAGTTAACACTTTTAGTGTTTTTTGGGCAAGAACTGCTAATCTTTGCAGGGAAACAAGAGGGTAGAGTTGTTCTAATTATTAGTGTTTGTCTCAATGTAATTCCATTTTGCGATACCGAGTAATTTTAATCATTTTGGTTTCTGTTGAAACTTCAGCTGCTTACTGCTGTTAACAAAAATTCTTTGGTTGAAATTTTCAAGAACACTTTTTAATTCTTCGTAATGGAAAAGGAATTATCTGTACATTAGAAAACAGTGTACTAGAACTATACTACTTGTCTTAGATAGTCCATATTTTCCTTTACGAAATTTCATGTTTTTTAGCGCTTATATACTACTTGTCTTAGTTAGTCCATAATCTCATACCCATACTTAATTTTTATCGGAATAACTAAATAACCATCTTGTACCAACGATAAACTAGCCGCATTTATGTTTCACATAGATCCATACAAAACTTATCTCTTGTTTACCTATCACAGGATCTAGTCACATGGGGACCTTAAAAATGGTCCTCATAGCTCTCCTTCCTAGCAAAAAGATCTGTACTTGTCCTTGAATTGTCTAACAACTTCATAAAAAAAAAATATATATATTAACTCCGTGTAGTATTTCATATATATATTTTTTAAATTTGTCATTCATTTTATTTCTTTATAACAAAAATCATAAAATCCAAAAAGATAAATTATTTATTTATAACTTGCATATATTTTGTTAAGAGATAATGTTGTAAATTTAAAATTTTGGATTGTATCACCAGAACAAAATTTAAACAATTTAAAATAAAAATATCAAAAGTTAATAGATTATAATTTACAATTACTCATATATCTACCGAACTTAATAAAATATTTAAATATTATATTAATTTTCAAGATTACAAATTAGTGTTGCGAGTTAACGGAGGCACATCAAAATTTTTATATGATGCATACTTAAAATTTCGTATTTTCATTAAAAATTATTTGAAATAATTTTAAAATTTTTATTTTTATATTAATATATAATATTTTATTAAATAATAAATTTGTAAATTAAGTGCAGAATTGCGTAGGTCTGATAGTAGAAAAAAATAGGTGAGGCTTGGGCCAAGTTCTTTTGTAGCCAATCATCAATACCCATGTGTCTTAACCATCAAAATCAACTTCCAAATTTTGTGCCACAAACTTTTTCTTGTTTTCATCTCTAACCCAAAATGGATGGAATTTTTAAAAATAAAAAATTTCCAAAAATAAATAAATAAAATGATTCTTAAAACTAATTTTAGAAATTTTCCACCTCTGGTACCAAGTTAGCAGTAGCAGATAACACCATTATTTTGTAGAACATTGTGGATGTTAACGATTACCCGAGCTTTGCTCATTAAGCTAAGAAATGGCGTTTAGAGTTATAAACGCGCCATCTTAATCCATCGCAATTTGTATAACTCGTTGGTCAGGAGTTAGGGACTTCGTATAAATAGTTATTAAAGTAGATTTTAGCATTTTCTTTTATGCATAAATTCATTCGATGCTTTAAAACTTTTTACGAACTGAGTAGAACCATAAAAATATTTTATTGGCAAGGAGATAAAGGAAAAAGGGTGAAAATAATAGCAGCCTAAAAAAAAAAAAATCATAGACGCACTATCAAGCCTGTCCATAAAAAAAAAATATTCAAAAAAAAAAGGGGAATGAAAATGAAAATAAAATAAAAAAACAAA
>MKEJ01093267.1:0-11047 GCA_001753735.1 Embelia ribes
TGGCACGTGCTATAACATAATGAAACAAACCATTTTTCTACAAGGAGAAAAAGAAATTGTATTCTATATGAACGAATCAAAAATTATTATATCCTATTATGTAACCCAACTGGAAAATTTGTGTAATAATTCGCATAAAACATCTCGAACAACAAAACATATGTCTGTGTTCTTCCTTTGGAATTGGTTTGAAATAAAAATTTTGATCTAATGTAAGACCACCATATATGTTCTTTGAACCGTCATATCGAATATAATTTTTTTTTCTCCTATTGTAGAAAAATGGTCGCCCACATTGTTTATTCTCAATTGTTTCATTATGTTATAGCACTCAGCTAAATTCATGGGAATCAACTACAACTTCACTCCTATAATCATCATCATATAGAGTATAAAATCTACTTGTACTCCCTATTTGCCCATAATCATAATAGGAGGCAAAACGACACTCCATACTACTGCGTAAGGAAAATTTTTTTAAAAAATTATGGATGGTTATACTGGAAAACAATGTAGCTCAAAAAATTAATGGATTTCAAAAAGGAGAACGATTAAATCGAGTTATACTGGAAAACAATGTATCTCAAAAACATCTCGAACGAATAATGTATCTTTAAAAATGATTCTTTATACACCACTCCTTTGCAAGGTTGGTAGAAAACTTACAAGATCAAGTTTGAATATGAAAATGATGCAAATAAATCGCTCAAATGATTGTTTTAATTCTCATTTCAAAGGTTTTGAATATGGAGGTTGAATAGATAAAACCTTTGAGTGAGGATGACGATGAGGCTTTGATTTGGAAGTTTTGATCTATTGATTCTCTTTCTCTTGTATGTATTGATTTGTACTGTCTTTATATGAAGGTGGAGCCTTGAGATTTGCAATCATGTGGCCGTTATGATTTGACTTCTTTCCAGTAGTGGGTCCAGCATTCACGGGTAGGAGGTAAGTTCATTTGAGTTATATTAATGTTTATATATATTTTTTTTCAAGGGGACTGACTTGGAAAAAAATAAAAAATTTTCAAATTCTAATAATTCACCTGAATTCTACGCGAATTCTCAGGAGTGCCTGTGTGAAAACATAAGTTGTGATTACTTGTTAGGCTCTAATAATTCACCTGCTATCAGATGAGGCACGATGCCCCTGCCTAGGAAAAAAGCTAAAGAACTCTTGCTTTTTAAGCTTCATCGGTGTCGTGCCCGTAACTGAGACAATTAAGATTTGACAAGCAAACAGATTGAGAAGAGAAAAATTCCGAGTTAGACTTTCCCTTATAAAGTGAAGATTTATTCGGTGGTGGGTGAAAGGAATCACGAGTTTCAAGTGTCTATAGATGTGCTGTATAGTGATTTTAATTTTGTGGAAAGCGGCCGTAAAACAGATATAAAAAATACCACTTTAGCGTGCATAGAAGTTGTATTCATTCCTTTTTTTTCTTCATTTTTTGTTTGTTGAGGCAATGAATCTGGGTGATGTTACATAAATTCCGTCCGAAAACTGTTGTAGAATTGTATTATTTTTCATACTGCTTCAAAGTGCAATATAATGGTTCATTAATGTTGATTTTATTTGGTACTTGCATATATTGATGCATGAGAGAAGGACTCCGGGGGTTTCTCAGGAAAATATGTTACCTAGATTTTGTCAATACCGCACAATTTTTTTTTATGCAGCGTTGGTAAAATCTGGAATACACATTTATGTTCGTCTCTACTTATTAATAGGCTCTCAAGTTAGATTAGAATTCCTTTTAGGATGACGTTGTGGGTAGGTTTTGTATTGCTAGCTTTGTCCACACAAATATTTAACCAAATACGCATGATCAGCTTGTGAACTCGAGCATTTTCAAACTAATTTTGAATAATTCAAAATAAAGGTGAATTTGCAAAATTGCAAGTAAAATTCAATTGATGATTGTGGTTTGATCAGGGTGCATGAAGAAAGCGATATTCTGCAATGGAATAATAATAAAAAAAACCTTGCAAATGGTCCTTTGAGGACGATTATACCTAATAAGTAACAAGTTAACAGCTACCAAGGCTTTCAAGTAAACAAACATTTTAGCTCTAGAGCATTTAGATTCCAAAATCTATCTAATAATATAAAAGCTCAATTCTAGAATGAGTTTAGAGGAATTGTAATATGAAAAGATACTTTTTAATAAAAAAAAAAACTATCGGTATTCATTTACTTAATTTAGAATGTTGTTTATTTCATTTACTTATTCAAGATTTTCTTAAATCACACCATAATTATCATGCAGGAGCCTTCTCAACAATGACGTCGGAGTCTCAGTCTAGTGCCAAACCTAGCTCATCAACTGAGTTCGGCCAAAACAGGGTAGTTCTTACTGGAAAATTTTGGTATTCTTTCCGTCGACTCCTTTTGGAAAACCAATCGACTATTCCCAACCCAGCTAGCTGGATCTAGATTTTAGTCGATTGGATACCTTACTTCCTAGTTATTTCATGCTTTACCCTTGCACGACCTATGCTCAACTTAGGCTCGCTATATCGGTATAAATACTCTTGTAATGATTTTGTAGGATAACTAATCATATTTTGCCTTTTCTCTTTAAAATTGAGTGTCATCTATCTAGTGTTTTTAGCTTGCTCTCTCCCAATCACTCCTTACCAGGCTAAGTTAGCCCGAGTCCCGCCAAGCTTTAATTGTCAAAGGAATCGGAGTGGCCGGTCGATGTGAACATATAATATTGACTAAAGTAGACGCCAATCATGACTAAACCTTTTTTTAAGATCTTTCTTGCAATTAGGTTGAAGAAATCATCCCTAATCCATAAAAAGTCAATAAAACCTCACAGCTTTTTTCTGAACAATTACTTGTAACATTAGCAAAAGTAAGACTAAGATGGCAAAATATAACCACTATCTTGTCATTTGACATATTTGTTTGGTAAGTTATTTTAAGTCTAGCTAAAAGCTAAACAGTTAAATATTATCTAACTTTTAAATAAAAAAATTGATAAACTTACTACAACCTAATATTTTCCTCTTCTCCAAATTTTTGGGTTTGGAAGTATACTTGAATCTGGAAACGAGAGGAAGGCCAATTCTTCTAAATAGCATGCTTATATTTCTTTCTTTTGTTCTTTTTATTTTATTTTATTTTAGGAGCAGGAAACATTATTAAATATTCAAATTTTATATATCAATCATTTAGAAACTCCAAAGACAAGGAAACCCGTTCCCATTGCCCCACTTCGGTCCGCAAGTGCTTCATTCCCAATATATAGCTAAACGGATGTAGCTAACTTTTCGACACACTTCAGTTAACACTTCATAGCTTATTTCAGTATAACCCCAACTAAAATATGGCCTTGGGTGATGTGAACCTCCTAGGAGTAAGGACAAGCCCATTCGTGAACCGTGTCCAAATCGCATTGAGTTTGAAATCCATCGACTATGAGTTCCTAGATGAAAATATATACTCCAAAAGTGAGCTTCTCCTTAAATCCAACCCGGTTCACAAGAAAATACCAGTTCTTATCCACAATGACAAGCCCATATGTGAGTCTCTAATAATTACAGAATACATCGACGAGCGCTGGGCCTCTGGTCCATCTATCTTGCCCTCCAATCCCTATGATCGTGCTATAGCCCGATTTTGGGCCGCTTATGCCGATGATAAGGTATGATAAAATTAAAAACAAAATGAAGAAACTGAATTCTCTTCCCTTGATGAGCAAAGAGATTGTATTCATCACTATATATTGGAAAATTCTGTACAGTATGAGATTATTTGATCACATAAGTGCATGATTCTTGGAATCTGCTCTTTGATATGATATGGATATCCTTGAATATCCTTGGGAGGATTTTGTAGGATTAAGAATATGACCATATCTTCATTTATTCTCTGAAATATCTGAAGGTATTGGAGAACCTTTCATGATTCTGTATCAATTACAAAATATTTTGTATCTTCTTCACTATCTGGTGTTGATATACTTACACTCCCCCACAAACTTGGAATGGGTAACTGTCCCAATCCAAGTTTGATGCAACCGTGCTTGAAAAGATAAACAGGATAAGGGCTTGGTGAAGATATCTGCAATCTGTTGTTCTGAAGCAATAAAACGAGTGTTGAGATTCCCAAGTGCAACCGTCTCACGGACAAAGTGGTAGTCTATTTCAATATGTTTGCTACGTCCTTGAAAAATTGGGTTTACAGTCATGTATAAGGCACTCAGATTATCACAATGCAAAACCAGTGGACTAGGAAGTGATATTCCAAGGTCATGAAGAAGTGATCGAAGCCAAGTAAGTTCAGCAGTAGTATTAGCCATGGACCGATACTCAACTTCGGCACTTGATCTAGCGACAGTTGGTTGCTTTTTCGCCCTCCAAGAGATGCAATTACTGCCCAACAAAGTACAAAAACCAGTTGTAGATCTCCTTGTTGATGGACGGACAGCCCAATCATCATCCGAAAAAGCATACAGGCTTGATGAACTCCATAATCTAAGGTGCCACCAATGTACCTAATGATTCTTTTCACAACTTGGAAATGGGCAATAGTTGGCGAATGCATGAATTGACAAACATAATTGGCAGCATATGAGATGTTAGGCCTAGTGAACGTAAGATATTGGAGAGCTCCCACTAGTCTAAGATTGAGAGTAACTTCAGTAAATGGATCACTATCAATAGCTGTGGACCGCATCTGGATAGCAGTTGGCATAGATATGGGTTTGCAACCGGTCATTTGGGCTCGAGAGAGCAAATCTTTCTCATATTTGGATTGTGATAAAAATAAACCAGAAGCATAAGAATGAACCTCAATGCCTAGGAAATATTGCAAATCACCCAAATCTTTTATAGCATATTCTTATTGACGTTTACTAATGAACCAGTTTAGGTAATCTGTGTTGCTTCCTGCTAGAATCATGTTGTTAACATATACAAGGAGTGTTCCTTGAACGCTATGGCAAATGAATAATGATGGATCTGCTATACTATAGAAAAAGCCCATTTGCAGTAAAAAGGTGCTAAGCCTGTCAAACCAAGCCCGGGGTGCTTGTTTTAGGCCATAAAGTGATCGTCAAAGATGACAAACATGGGATGGATTTTGTAAATTATGAAATCCAGGAGGTTGCTCCATGTATCCCGCTTCCGTTGGAAACCCATGCGAGAAAGGATTTTTCACGTCAAGTTGGCGAATACGCCAGTGCTTGATTGTGGCTATTGACAAAATTGTTCGAATACTTCCTGGTTTAACAACAGGTGAAAAGTTTTCAAAAAAATCCACACCATCAATTTGGTGGAAACCTTTTGCAACTAAGCGTGCCTTAGACGGTTTAAGCTTCCATCAGACTTCAACTTGGCTGTGAATACCCACTTGCAGCCTACAACATTCATGTTAGCTTTATGAGGGACTAAATCTCATGTATGATTGTCATAAAGGGCTGTCATTTCTTCCTGCATTGCTGCTTTCCAACCTGGATGCTTTAAAGTCGGTTTTATCGATTTCGGTTCATTTGGAACATAATTGGATGCAGTATGGTGATGAAACGTAGCATACCGAGAGGTAGAATGTACACCTTTTTGAGATCTTGTTGTCATCAGATGGCAGCATTTTGGCCCCTGATTAGCAATGCTAGATGAGGAGAGAGGGGGATCTGACACTAGCCTGAATGATTCTGTTTTGTCCGAGACAATAGATGTTTGATGTAATGGATCTGGAGAAGAAGATGAATGAATAGTTGCAGCAGCTTGGATTGTCTCTTTGGATGGCTTTGGTATTGCTACACGTCGTTGGCGTGTATGCAACAAAGGAGGAGATTGAGACCTTTCGTGAGGCAGGATTGGAGTAATAATAGAAGCACTAACTTGATCTTGAAGAGGCGAAGATGGAGGATAACCGATTCAAATTTCTCACTTTTGCCTTGATGAGGCAAATATGTACGGTTCTGTACATGTTCTGGAACTGGGAATGATGCTTTTTTGACAGCTTGTATCACATGTAAAATTATGTTGCACGATGGATGGTTGGATTGGAGTTGTTGCAACATTTAGTCTTTGAAGCGATTCCAACCTGTCAATTGTACCTGCAAATAGAGGCGCGTTAGTATGATCTAACCACTCACTAAAGGTTGTTAGCTCCCTCTCAATTGTTTATGCCCCATATAACGAGTTGGGATTTGAACATGGCAAGCAATCTTCATCAAACATGACATGATGCGAAACAAACATCCTTCCAGTAGTAGGATGAAAGCACTTGTAGCCCTGGTGCTTGATTATATATAGATATATATTTATATATATATCCCATAAAAATGCAGGGAAGAGATTTTGGCTCGAGCTTATTTTTCCTGGAATCTCAAAGGTAAGGAAAATACTTGTAACCCAAAATTCTAAGTGCAGCATAGTCAGGATGCTTTGCATACAACCGAAGAAAGGGCGATTCCAGTCCAAAATTAGGTGAGGGTAAACGATTGTCGAAAAATATTCAACCCAAAATTGAGTGGGAATTTTTGCATGAAATCATCATTGTAAGACCAAGCTCGGTTATGTTTCTATGTTTTCTCCTGTCCATACCATTATGTTCTGGGTTTCTTGGACAGGAGGACTGATGCCGAGTACCAAAGCTATTTAGTAATAAGATCAATTTTCCTTTACCAAATTCCCCACCTTCATCTGTTTGCAAAACTTTAATTTTGCTATTGAACTGACATTCAACAAAGCTTCTAAAGTGAGTAAATCAACCAAATAAATCTGATTTCTTTTTCAATGGATAAAACCACGTGAACCAAGTACACTCATCAACAAAAATTACATAATACAGAAAATTCTCATGAGACTTTATGGGTGCTGATCCCTATAAATCAGTGTACTTTTCCAAAAGGTTCATTGCATTCATTTGATTCATCATATTGGATGAAAGGTAATATAAAAGATTTACCCATTTGACAACTATTACAAAATGGCTGCACTTTATTCATAGAATGAAACTTAATGAGTTTCTTATTGAAAATGAAGGTGCGCTAGACGATTATGCCATCCATCTCTAGGTGTCCTTTTAAACTGACTTGAAAAAAGAGCCTCTTGGTTATTCTTCAGAGTGTACAGTACACCATATTGCTTTCCTGTGGCAATCACTCGCCATGTGTTTCTTTCCTTGGCTGTAAAGTCATAGGCGTCAAATTCAAACGAATAGTCCATATTATGAGTAAGTTAATTGATAGTAAATCCTTTTGAATGTTTATAACAAGAAGAACAATTCTTTTTAGAAGGATTAAGTTTTCACTACATTTAGTGATGGACTCATGAATATGCATAACATCCAAAACTTCTCAATTACCGATCATATCACCATCAGATCCATGGTAAGGTTTAATATGAACTTACCTGAATTTCTAGTCAAGTGGGATATGGCACCAGTGTCAAAAACCATTTAGATGGAAAATTTTCAGACAATGTCATGGCAACAAGAGCTTGAGGCACATCAACTCCCTGAAAAGCATGGTTTTATAACACTTCAGTATTGCATGTCCATTCTTGCCACAAATTTGGCATTCTACTTCACTATCTAGCTTGTTAGACTGCTGAGATCCATGATCATTTTGCTGATTGTATTTGTTTCCAGATTGGCCTTGGGACCCATAAAATGTATTAGTTTTATAAAATCTACAACCTTGCGTAAACTTCTTCCCTTTCGAGTTGAGCTTGTTTGCCAAGTTTCCCTTCTTGCAGCTTTAACTATTGTCATTTTTCTGTCTAAAATAGGCTAGCTGAGGATAAGGTGACCCATGAAGATGAGCACGTGCCTCATGTCTCGGAAGAAGGGGAAGGACCTCTTGGTTAGAAGGGACAGGTGATTTAAGCATGGTAGTCACAAAATTTTCATATTCAGGACCTAGACCATGTAAAAGACAAAAAACCTAATTTTTTTCTGGAACAAATTTTCCTATAGCAGTAAGTTCATCACAAACAAAATTAAATTTACAAAGATACTCGGGTAGAGAATCACTACCCTTGTGAGGGAGAGAGCTTATGAGTCAGTTCAAATTCTCTTTCCAGAGAAACCTTTGCAAATGAATTTTCACGGGCTTTCCAAACATCATGAGCAGTGACAAGTCCTACAATCAGTTCCATGACTTCTTCCGAAAAGTTACTTGTGATCCAACCTCATAAGAGAAAATCAAACCACCTCCACAATAGATGGTTTGGATTTTGAATTTCTCGTTTTCCTTTGGTATCAGTACCTTCAGACATGATGGTTAGAGTAGACACTACTACTTTACCATCTAGGAAGCCAAACATGTCTTGGAATTCAATAAGAGCAAGCATTTGTGTTTGCCATAAAAGGTAATTTTTCCATTGAGATGAATAGAAACAAATTTGGCTACGTTTAAGTTTAATAAATAAGTATTCTCAGTAGAGGAAGATGAACCAATCATATTAAGGAGTAAGAAAAGAAAAATCTCTCTTTTTTCTTCTTTTGGCTTACTTAATAAGCTCTGATACCATAAAAACAAAATGAAGAAACTGAATTATCATCTCAAAGTGAGCAGAGAGATTGTATTTTCACTATATATAAGAAAATTCTATGCAGTATAAGATAATTCGAGCACAAACATAGACAAAGAAATACATAATTCTTGGAATCTGTTCTTTGACATGATGTGGATATCATTGAATATTGTTGGGAGGACTCTGCTGCATTAAGAATATGACCATATCTTTATTTATTCTCTGAAATATCTGAAGGTATTGGAGAACCTTTCATGATTCTGTATCAATTACATAATATTTTATGTCTTTTTCTTTACAATCTAGTGCTGATGCACATACAAATCTTGCCCAGATGAAGGGCGCAAATCTTGGTTATGACCTGCTAATAAGTAAACACTATGTTTTTCAACATGAAAGGGCATCACATTGTAGCCGTAATTCTTGGACAATCCGCATAAGGATGACACCCCGAGTATGCATCCATGAAACTCATGTGTTGAGCCATGACTGTGGCATCGACCAACTGATCAATCTTGGGCAGAGGGAATCGGTCTCCTTTAGGCAAGCTCTGTTCAGGTCAGTATAGTCAACACAAACTCTCATCTTTCCATTTTTCTTTGGCACTACCTGATATTGGCCAACCAATCTTGGTAGTAAACTTCTCTCATAGTAGAGGCTGACAACAATTTATGCACTTCTTGAGTGACTGCTTCCTAGTGCTTCTTTTTGTATGTGCGGGTACGCTGTTGGATTATTCGGAACTTAGGGTTTACTTCGACCTATGGTAGGCTATACTTGGGTTGAACCTCGACATCTCAGAGGATGTCCAAGAAAAATTTCCAATATTATTCATTAGAAACAAAAACAATGTGTTTGCCTTTTTCTCAGACAATTCGGCCCAATGGAAAAAAATAGTGCTTCAGTGGGTTCTTTTCTCATTGGGAGTTCAATCTCCGAGGCTTTTTTGGACATATTATTGCTATTTTAGGGTTTGGTATTCGGTTCAATCTTGGTTAAGTTATAGATTTTAATAGTCTCCTTCCCTTGGATTGCGGCGTTTATATGTTGGAGAAACTACTATTGGTTGTCGTGAATAGTCTCTATTCCTCCTTCAACGGATAATCTCTATTCCTTTCTCAACGAGATAATGAACCTTCTAGCAAATGGAAGATGCTACTGCATTTAGGCGATAAAGACAAGGCTAAGGATGCCACTGTATGGGGAAGGAGCATCAATTACTGTGAACTTGATTTGGGTCTTTGTTGTCCTGGTAAGGACAATCAACCAAACCTTTCCCAAGCCTTTAACCTATTCTAAATTGAACCAAATGAGGGAAATTGGGGCGAAAGGTAAGTTAGAGCTTGAGAGGCATAACTTTGACAATACATGTGTGAATAAGATGCCAATCGAAGTGCCTTTATCTATACGAGGGTGGATCTATTAATGGTGACCATGATGATGAGTGTGTCATCATATGGGAGACTTATGTCCTTAAGGTTGAAGTCGGTGAATATGATAGGGTAAGGCAGCATACTTTGTTGTTTAGAAGAGGGAACTTCTTGGAACTCAATAGTATTCAAGTAGTTCTGAAACTTCATTCTTTGGTTAGAGGAAACATTTGAGTTTGGCATGGCGGGCCAAAGCTTAGAGGAATTAATTGTAGGGATTTTGGGTATTGGCAGAGCCAGATGGTTCTGGGACCAAGGTAATAGTAGGTCTTAACCAATCACATAATTATTGAGTAACCCTTGGTTCGCCCAGTTAATGAGCTGCCATCAGAGGCTCTGACAATTTGTCGTGGCATGATCATGATTTCGACAATGTTCACAATACCTTGACTCATCCCCGCGTTCAGGGTGATCTTGAGTTTTTAAGTAGGGTGGTCGATTCACTATGTTTGATTTCATGGAAGATCTCATGATTGGGTTTATTGAATTGGAATTAAGGATTGGGAGCCTGGGGCTTTTGGCGCTTCCTTAGTCTATTATTTCTTTGACATTCTTGGTCCCCATATTTTGGACCTCTTTCCTACCCAAGTAAAATTTTTTCTTTTAATAATATTATGTTTCTCATTATAATATTATTATTGCAATCATGACGAGGTCATAGTGGTTGTTGTAGGTATTATGATGAGACTTCTGGTATAACTGTAACGTCCCGGAAATTCCAAGTAAATTTTTCGCATTTATAATAATATTAACGACATGTATAATATTATTATTGCATCACTGTAGAAGTATACGAAGTATTATCGAAGGAAGTATGAAGTTATACAATGATTCTAGAAGTATTGAAGTAAGAAATTATGTCACGTTAGTTTAGAATGTTGCATGAGTTGAAGTTTTAGTATTGTTATCGGATTAAAACGAGATACCGAGACGTTACGAAAATTAGTATGAATGAGGAAGTATATTATAATAACTTTAGGATATGCATTATGACTTTTTGGTATAAGTAGAAAGGAGTTTGAAGTTGAAGGATGAAGTTTGGAATTGAAAAGAGCATTTTATCAGTATTGAGGAGCCATTTGAACGGTATGTCACGCCCCAATTTCCAAGCACCCGAAA
>MKEJ01093299.1:0-10809 GCA_001753735.1 Embelia ribes
AAGCAACCCTTGGATCAAGACTCGGCATCTCTGATGAGGTCCACGCAAAATTATCAATATTTTTAAGAAAGGAATTTAAATAGTTCATCTGCTTTTTGTATGGATAACCCTGCTCCCATAAGGAAATAATATTCCCCATCAGCATCAAGTAATTGTCATTTAACGAGTTCTTCCTCTACTTTCTCTTTCAGGTTTATCCTTGGTTCAACAGTTGGAACTTCCTTATAGAAGGGGGGTTTCAGAATAGGCTTAGGTTCTTTAATGGATTTTGACTAAACTTTTCCTCCTTCTACACCTGTCGAGGCAAAAATTTCCCTCGAATAATGGCATTAATGAACTATCTGAACTCGTATTGATTACCCCAGATAATTTCTACTTCTTCTAGAAGAGGGCACCTTACCTTCTGATGTAAGGTAGAAGTGACTGCGTTCAGGCTATGTATCCATGGCTGCCTCAAGATTCCATTATACGAGGAGGATGCATCTATGACAGTAAACTCTACTTTCACTTTAGTAGTTCCCATTTGTACTTCCAACCAAATCTTCCAAACAGCCTTCACCTACTCAAATCTGAAGCTGATCAGGGAGGCAGATGTTGGGGACAATTGGGATGATGTGATCTGTAGTTTTGGTAGTATATATGCAAACAAAATGTCAACCAAACTCCTTCCATCCACCAAAAGTCTATGTACCACAGTAACACGATGTACAGTAGCTATTATAATGAGGTGTCATTATGTGGTAGCAAAATATCTTCCAAGTCATCTTCTGTGAAGGTAACATGCTGTGGTATGATCCTTTACCTCTTTATGCCTAAGGGTCCTAAAACTAAACAATGTTTACATGTTGCCAAAATTTCAATTTGCAATCGAGAGTGGACTATGGTTAGGCACCATGTGCCATAGCTCAGAAGTATGGATGGTTAGTATCTTTGAAAAGGCTAAAGGTAGTTGATTTAAAGGCGGGGGAGGTAGTGGCATCTCCTGTATGACTATGTACTTATTCAAGTATCCTTGATTAGTTCAATTGTTTAATTTCCGCCTGAATATTTTACATCCTACAGTGGTGTGATCGTGATCTCGATGATACTCGTAGTAATTAGGCATATCTCAGTGCTCTAGAGGGCTCTTAAGTGGCATAAAAGGTATCACCCAATCATTCTGTTTAATTTCATGAAATATTTCATTATGAGGTTTGTTAAAATGAAATTGGGATTACTAAACCCATAGTTCTCTTTGGTCTCTTTGCCTGCTCTCTCTTTGATTCTTGGTTGGTTTCTTATCCTTCTTCTTGACATCATTCGCTTTTTCTTTTGTCATATTATTTACCTCTTTGCTTGACCCTTGCTTCTTCACTTCCTTTGAGGCATTCCTCATTCTTGTCTCTTCATCCTTGGCATATTTATTTAGTCTTAGAAAGAGCTCATTCACGGACTTGGTAGGCTTCGAATGGAACTTTACATATGCTTCATCGTAAGGATTTAGAAATGTTGCGATGCATTCAAGTGCAAAAGTGTCTAGGCATTAGCTCCTATCAATGGAGTTATACAGTTCCTGTAATGGATGGTAAAATCATGCAAACTCTCATTTTGGCACTTTTTCATCTACATTAAGGCCTCTGGTCCCAAGGTTGTCTTAAAGTTGGTAGCAAATCGCCTTAGGAATAATTCCATCATCTGTCACTAGGGCTAAATCGATCCTGGAGTCTCCTGATACAACCAATTTAGAGCTACTTCATAGCAGGTAGAGGGAAACATCTTGCACATGAATTTTCATTAGAACTCCATGCAAACATCTTCTGTCTATAATGTATCAAGTATATACTAGGATCCAAGATTCTATCATACATGGGAAGAATAAGAGGGTTGTAGTTTATGGGTGTTGGTTCGAATAAAATATCTGAACTCAATGGAGATCGAGTAATTTCTTCGATGGTATACTTTGCTTGTTTATCAATAGCAGTGTGGGGATATAGGAATAATTTGGCATCAAAGTCTCCCCTTTGTGAGAGTTTGAGAATGGTAACTAATGTCCTTTTATTATAGGCCGGATAGCATATAGGCTTGGGATCCAGCTGACCTTGCATTCCGGTAAGAATGGCCATACCTCATACCTCTTGCATAATTTGGTGTAGGCTGAGTTTGGTTTTGCGTTTGGGTACCACTTCGGGTCGGGATAGCGGTATTGGGTATTCTTTTGAGGCATGCTAGGAACGTGCTCGGGGAAGTACTCTTCGCCCCCTACTATAGTGTCCTTCTTCTTCATCTCCTAAGGGAATAAGGCTGGTATATGTAGATGAATTGGCTAAGTTTGTGGAGCTAGTAGTTTTGCGTCTCACATCTTGTTTGGGTGAGTGAGACCTCTTCCTTCTAATGAGAACAAAATTTTCTCGTTTTGTATCTCTTCTTACTTCAGAGGTATAAGGGAGGGTGTTAAAGTGTTGTCTAGGATCACATGATCGAATTCTATTCAACTAAGGGGGGGATTCTGTCTTTATTTTGGATGTGTTGATCAATGTGCATTAGTTGATGTTCAAGTAGGGCAAAGAGCAAATTATTCCTTCCTCTGAGGGTTAAACCCAAGGAAGTAAGGCCTGACTTGATTTTTTCTTGAACAATGGTAGTAATTAGGGTTTGCAAGTCCACTAGTAATTAACATTATTGAGGAACTTGGATTACTTATCATCTACTGATTAAGTCTAGCTTTGACTTCGGGCAATATGAGGTTGGAAAGGTTACTTTGGGTAAAGAGTCCATAAGTTATCATGGTAAAGGGTAGAGTAAGAAGATGAGATGAAGCTTGTCCTATCCTAGGAGAGGTTTTAGTTCCGGAACAGATTCATCCCTTGTGGTTGTGTGAAGCGAAAGAGAGTTTTGGTCTTTGGGGGATTTCGACATCTTGACAAAGTTGTTTTGAATAGTTGAGGGTCCAAGAACTTATAATCTTCTCCTATAATAAGTTGTCAATAACGTCACCAATTGAAGAGTGTATATTTGATTAGTGGGTCAAATACAAACTCCTCAAAGTAAGTGGTTTAATCTTGAAAGTCCAAATACTTTATCCCGAGCTTTAGTCTTTTTAGTCTCTTCCTCTGCCTTTCACTTCTATTCTTTACCCGATGGTTCTTGTCTAAATGTATTCCCTATAAGCCAAAGGTTCTTCCTGATGCCCTTTTCTAATACATAAAAGTGTAGGCAGGGGTTTTGCCCACAAACTCTCCGAAACTTCAGTAAGCAAGGGTTCGGGTGAAGATTGCAATTATAAGGTAATTAAGACAATAAAAATTGTATTAATTAAATATTAAATGTAGAGAGATAATTTTGTCACCTGTTTTTCAGCTGATAAGTGTCAGTATTTATAGTATACAATATATGTATAGCTGTCAAATAATATTATCTCATTTGTCCTTGATTCTCCTACTAATTGAAGCGTGCAGTGGATAGTTTGGTTTAATTATAGCATTAGTTTCCTGACTCTATAGTATGTACAAATACCTGACTCTATAGTATGTACAAATACATACTTATCAAAACTTTATTATTTTTTTATTTTCCCCAAAATGAAAAATAGTTTTCATTTATTTAAGGCATGAATTTCTTTATACAAAAGTCATTGTCTCCAATTCTGCAAGATTCAATTTTTTCCAAGCTTGCCATTGCTAACAATTAAATTGTTGAATATAATAGAAAATGCTAGTCAATCAAAACAAGATTATACATATAAAAAATCATCATGATTCTTGATTTTTACTTTCATATTGCAATGATGCATTAGGCTTATTTCTTTCCAAAATTATTCAATAAATTTATGTCACATTTTTTTTTATTAAGTTTAGTGTAGATAAATTTAGTATGGTAAGGTCAACTTCCCACCATATCAGGAAAGGACTAATTAAGATTTTAAAATGCACTTTAATTACGAGAGCTGAATAAATAATTTGTTGATTGGTCAAGTGGAATAAGTGGGTGAAAAAGAATATTATCAATATAATTAAGTGTTTGATACGGTGAAAGCATCACATATATGGGCCAAAAGACTACGAAAGCGAAAATGGGAGCCGGAGAGAAAATTGGAATAAAAGTGTTACTTATCTATGAAGAATTAGACAACTGAATTAGACAACTTAAATTTGATATATAAGGTTTTGTTATCATCATATAAAAGTTGAAATGATTAAGATATGTGATCATTTTGATTCCAAATGAGAAAGAAAAAGAAAAAATTGAACACGACTCACGTAGTGATAATCATTTAATTTGTGCATCAACTCTTACGTATCAATCAATATCTTGTGCGATTATTATATTTTTAAGGAAAAAAATCAATTCACATAATCTAACCTTAACTCTGCTTTGTAATTTTTTGTATATGATAATATAGCAGTAGTCATAAAAAATAATGAAATTTGGGCATCTTTAATCATAGTTGGAATTATGAACTTGTGAACATAATTCCACAAAAAGAATAAATCCATTATAATTTGGCATCTTTAATTATTTGACATCTTTAATTTTTCATCGAGTGATGAATCACTATAACTACTCATTTGTTGTTAAGTAAACCACTTCAACTACTTGGTCAACAAATGTAAATAATTAAAGGTTTAACTACATAAACGGTCCCTATAGTTTCATACAATATATATTGGTCTCTACAGTTTCACTTGAAACACTAAATATCCCTAAAATTTAGAAAGGTGTCTGATTTGGTCCTCAAATTTTAAGAAAAATGATAGATTTGGTCTGATTTGCTATTTATTTTTTCTCCTAATATTAATAATGTTACATGCTCAAAACCTTGGAGATGACTTAGTATAAATGGTCATAAGAAGACTAATTTAGTGGGCTACCTTAAATATTTATCATCATTCGTAATAACTTTTCGCTCGTGACAAAGACAAATGATGTCATATGTTCAAAGGTTTGGGCCTATGGTACCATATAAATTTTGTTGAAACCATAAGGCCGGTGGTTATAAGTACCCCTAATAATTTTACATAACTTATTCTATTTATTTCGAGAGTAAAGTGTGTATTTGCCCCCTCCAACTTTAATCTAACCGTCGATTTCAACCTCCAACTTCGCTTTACTCGTGCATTAAAGATATCATTGTTTTTTTAATTTTTTGATATAGATAAAAACCTTCATCTTGCACGTATATTATAAGGCAATCTTAATTTTATTCTAAACAAAGACTATAAGATATAAATTCTTTTTACGACAAGTTGCTCATAACAAGTTACCTACTACTAAGTTTTGGAACAATAGATGCAACCGACCTGATGAGTATAAGATATACATGGAACCTATTTTTCATAAATATGGATAGTAATGAACATATTCTTACCATCTTACTTTCTTTACTTAAGCAAAATGTTCCCTAATGGTTTCGAAGTTAGTTCTCACGCTTTGGCAACTTTGCGATTTTCGTAACAAATTTATTTTTCAAAACGAACCGTTAAATCCTCACCTTGCAAAAGTCCACTTAAATTACAACCTTTCATGTTTCATATTGAAAAACAATTGTAAGTAAACAAAGCATTATTGTAAAAAAGTTAAGATTAAGATTGACATTAAATGAATTCCTCCTTCGCCTGGATTTGTTAAATCAAATATTGATGATGAAGCCTCAAGTCTGCATGATCACATTGTTAACTTTCCATTAGGATTTATTAAAAAAATAGGAACTTTGCTCTCCTGTCATGCCGTAACTCCTAGCCTTTAAATGAGTTTATATTACTGTTTAAATCAAGGTTTTGAACACTTTCTTGTAGATACGGTCGGATTACGTTGCTTTGATTAATTCAATGAACAGAAGTCGCGGTTAGCCGCCTTTTCAGGTGGTAATTGATCGGATAGAGCAGCTCAAGCTTTCAAGTTTTTTGTCCTCAACCACTCTTACCATGAAGCTAATTTGATTGCGGACATTTTTGCCAAAGGAGCTAGTTTCGTTCTTAATGATGTATTGTATCTCCAAGCTCCTTCTTTTGTTTTGGATGTGAGAAAATGACAAGTATGGGGTGCTTAAATTATATATTAGTACCGGGCATTTTATGTAACGAACGAAAAAAGGTTTGGTTTGAAAAAAAGAAAATGGTGATAAGTTACGTATTATTATAATCTATTGCAGTCAGAAGTTGATGATGTTTACTTTATGTATTGTCTAAGAGATATTCTTTGTGATAAATTTACATCCCTGTTTGTTACGTTGATAATTATTAACTTAAATATCGAAGGATATAATATTATTTCTTTCAAAAAATATATACATTAAAATTAATTAATTTATAATTTTGGGTGTGATGGTTTTGCTACTATTAAATAAGATGAAGAATATTTTTGTAATAAAAAATTCATTAAACATTTTGAAAAATTGATACTTTTCATAGGAAAATTAGATATAACTCTCGCCTAGATTTTTCAAAGTGTAGACGATTCATGTAAGCAACTCGGGTCAATTCTAGTTTCACTGGCTCAATCCCCAGTGTATGTTGAGAGCTCACTTTCAAGGTTGGACTTGTTAACAAAAATAAAATATTGTGGAAATATTTATTTTGATTTATTGAATCAATTAGGAGATTATTAGGAGACCATATCAGATTTATTGTCAAGTATTTATCTATTTCCTTATTTCTATTTTCTGTGGCTATATAACCCATGTACGTGCATCTTTATGAAATGCAAAAAACTATTATCCTTTTCTTTTTTTTTTTTATTTTAGTTTTTATATTGTATCAGAATGTTCGATTATTGGGACCTGAGCTATCATTATTTACTTAACCGCCTATGGACAACAACTTGTTTTGTTGCCCACCAAACTCATTTACTTTTCTTTCGAAAAAAATTTAAATTTTTATTCTTATTTGCATACTAAATCTTTAAATTTTGTCTTTATCTTTTTAAAAGTAAGAGTTACTTTTTTTTTATTCTGCCAAATTTTCATATTTATTGCTATTATTTATATATTTTCTTTCTAAAAAATTTAATGGCTCGATCAAATATCGTCGAATGTAATATTTTTTTTCAAGATTGAAAATCCTGAATGTGGATTGTTTTTCAACTTGAATTGGCGAGTATGAAAGGGTTTCGTCACCCGCAATCAAAATTTACCTATGTTGTTCTCTTATTCTAATTTCTCTCTCTCTCTCTCTTTTCTCACGTACTTTCTTCTTTTTTCTCACCTAATTTCTTTTAATATTTATGTTGTTTATTACTCGATTGACCTGACTCGCGATTATTATTTTCTTTAAAAATATTTATTGCCTTGATTGATTGTAGGCATAATAACTATCTCGACTAACTGCAAGTCGATTTTTTTTTTTTTTACCATCTTTCACTTTTATGATTTCTCTTTTGAGTTCTCGTTTATTGAAGATCATAAAGAATTTTCTATCCGACTTGAAGGGGAGTTCTCGTTTAGTTGAAATGACAAGATTGAAGACAGCTAGTTTGAAAATTAAATATTTAATGTCCAATAGGGAAATTTATGTTACCCTTCATGTTCATCTTAAGGAGGAGTATTAGAAGTAGAGATTATCTTTGAATAAAAATTATTGAATCAAAGATTTATATTGATTAGATTTAGTTTCTAGAATGATTTGTTTCCTATTAGATTATCTTATTATGATTTATTTCTTATTAATCATGGTGTTTTGCCTAGTTTTTTCGTTAATAAATGGTTACTGAGAATAAAACAAAATTCACAAATCCCTAGAACTTATCGGTTCTCTTTGTATTCAAAGGAGTTTTATTGCGATGGTTCAACACATCATCCCCGTTTTAGCTTCTTTTTTATTTATTTAGCATCCCGAATGGTTTTTTTTTAAATTAAAATTGGCAAGTTTGAAATGATTCTACCGCCAACAATCGAAGGTTCAACACATTATACCCATTTTAGCTTCTTTTTTATTTATTTAACATCCCGGTCTTTTTTTAAATTAAAATTGGCAAATTTAAAATGATTCTACCGCCAACAATCGAAATTATCTCTGCCACGATCAAATGTAGGGGATATTATCATTTTTTAGTTTATTTATTATAAAAAACGAAGAAAATCTTAATTTAAAGTTGGGAGACAAGATGTGACGAGAGAGAAATGAAGAAATTATCACAATCTTAATGATGAGAAAATTGAAGATTAAGAGGATTGACAAATTCGCTACAAGATAATGGTTTTGTTCCTTTAACATTTATTTTGAGGGGAAGTGTTAACAGAAATAAAAATTATGAAAATATTTATTTTGATTTATTAAATCAATGAGGAGATTATTAGGAGATCATAGCAGATTCATTGTCAATTATTTATTTATTTCCTTATTTCTATTTTCTGTAACTATATAGTTTCTGTACATCCATCTTTATGAAATGCAATAAACTATTATCCTTTTTTTCTTTTTCTTTTAGTTTTTATCAGGACTTGCTTGAACTATGAAAAATCATCTTTAAGCTCGCCTTGCTAAAGTTTATCACCAAATCTAGCTAATTTAATTAATAAAACAAGGCTTGAACTACTCGTGAGCAACCTCATCAAAACAACAAACTGCAACACATTTCTCACTAAATCGTAAGTACTAACAAACAATACATGTTAGAATTCACCAGTTAGATTTGCAAAATCTCATTCCAAATTTGTACATTTAAATGTTCTTTCACATCATTTTGTTGCATGTTAAGCTAATGATATTGGTCATATTTATTGTCTTCAATTGATTTCAAACGCATGATCCTCGTATATATGTGAGAGAAACACATAGAAAATGCATTTGCATTGCTACGACCTTAGATTTGCATTTTAACACAAAAAAATAAAATAAAATTTTTAAGCTATCAAAACCTAGTTGCTACTTTTTCTTTATATTAAAAAATTAATTTTTTAGCTTAAAAATTACTTAAAAACCCATGCATAACAAAAAGCTAGTTATGGTAATATAAATATAGTCAATTTGTATATATATATATAAACATACACTGAAGAGTGTATAGCAGAACAAGGTTCTGATATATGCTCCCCGGAGATATCTGTCAGAAAATACGAACAAGGTGTTTTGCTCGATGGTCCTTCGGATATGCTCAAGTACCTGAAAGTGCAGACAGATGGTACTGTCAGCCGACTTTCCGATGCTTAAGTAAGAAAGGGTTTGGATGAGATAAGAAATAATATTAATGACAACAATTAGATAGGTATTAAATGTAGAGAGAAAAACTTTTCACTTATCTTTTCAGCTGACATATGACAGTTTTATAATACACAGTGCATGTACAGCTGTTGAATAGAATTTACCTCATTATTTCCCGACCTTTCTATTAATTAAAGTGTGCAACAAGTAGTTTGATTTAACTACAATATTAAATCTTATATTTAATTATATGTATAAATACACGTTTATCAACAAACTAGTACACAAACTATATAAAGTTAATATTACTATATCCAGGATCACTGGGTAATAGAAAAGAACCAAGTAATTCACTGGGTAATAGAAACTGTATCCAGGTTCTCCTTTCTCCAATGGGTCAATAGCATAGTATTAGGTGGTTTGTATTTTTATCTAACTTCATATGATTCTATATTTCTTAATCTTTTTCTCTAAATTACTTTTTTTTTTAAATTTTATTTTAAAACATATGAATTGATATCATATATATAACCAGTCATATAATTTCATAAAAAATTAAAGTAATATCATCGAGTATTCAATTAGTTGTACCAAGATATTAATTTTTTTTTTCTAATTTTGGACTTTAAATTATTTGTTGTTTCTTTTTTTATTGATATTTTAAAATATTAACATATAAAATTGTAGTTTTGACGAATTACAGTAAATTTTAAATTTTCATATGTTGAAATTTTATAAGCACATTATACCATTTCCTCAAATTTCTGGCTCTGCCCTTAGTTATATGGCGAATTTCTTGTAGCGATATGGTAACTATGCATCACTAAAATGGAGTTATTTATGCGATATCATTTTGTACTATTTATTATTTTTTCTGATTTGTAATTGTGCGATTTCCAAAGAGTTTAATAGAAATTAATATTTCTCTTTTGTTACGATAATCATTCATTGAAGATTGACTACTCTCAGCCAGCCCCACCATTCATCGAAAAAAGGCAAATCCTACCGTTTATACTTTTTCTCATTTGTGGTCCACAACACCACAAAAAGTTGATGATGACAAATTTTGTCATAGAAAAAGTGTTTGAAATCTCCATTTAAAGTTATTGTACTTTTAATCAGGCTCGGCCCTGGGGTAGGGAGGGTGGAGGGGGCAATAACCCCATTTCCAAAAATTATAGGGATTAAATTTTTTTTTATTATTTATTAAAAAAAATTTAGAAAAATCTAGAGAGATTATAAACGTAAAAAATTTTAGGGGGCACAAAATTTCTGCTTATGGGTAATTATTTATTTATATATTTATATTTTTATTTTTTATTATTATATAACATTTTATCATTTTTTGTCAACTCGAGCTTAAGAGTTTCTAAAAATTTTTAATCTTTTTATGAATGTATTTCTAATTGATATAATTTATTCTTAATCTTCATTGTATCAATATGGATGTCAAATGTAATCAATCCCTATTGCCTATTTTCAAGATTTTTAATTAATAAATCGTTAATTCCTTTTGGCCAACTCAAATTCCTAAAATTATTTTGAGTCACTTTAAAGGGTAACGCTTTTAGTTATTATAACTTAATTTGCTCGGTTTAGTAATCTTGAGTGTTGAAAAGAATAAGTTAAAAAATATTGATATTGAGCGCGTAATTAATGACTTTGCATCTACAAATGCAAGAAGAAATTATTTTAG
>MKEJ01093314.1:0-10493 GCA_001753735.1 Embelia ribes
TGTATCCTGGGAGGATTACGTCCGGAACAAAACCAGACCAGTGTGGTGGGCGAATAATCCTTAAGGGTCCAGTGTCCAACACGACCTCGGCTAGTCCCTCATTCTGCAACCGAGTACACATTTCCTACTTATTCTTTATTTCCAGTTTTAAATTGCATGCTGTAATTGTTTTATCTTGCACAACTTAGTCAGATTTCTAACAGGATATGGACTATAAAGCCACAGTGGCAATTAATATTTCACGTTACAAAAACTTATTTCTTATTCCTGAGTGTTTTGTGATTTGGTGTTTTGTGCATACTGAGATAGTCGCGAACTATTTTTTGAAAGACTCGCATAATTTTCAAGATTGTTGTAACATGAAGCTAAAAGGGAAAATTTGAAAGAAAATTTGTTGTTTCATTAGCATGAACAACGAATATATTATTTTATTTTTTTTGGTTATAATTGGCACGAAAAATGAATATAATGAAAAAACAATTGCATCCTGTCACATGTGTAATGAGTAAAAATTTATATCGATTTAAAGATTGATACGCAAACAAAAGTCCTAGAGTATAACACATTCGCGCTAAACACGTAGGTCTCATTAAAAAAAAATCCGAAAAAGATTTTTCCAGAGCATTCGTGCTCAGGGCATTCCCACCAGCTTCCTTAAATCTAAACTTCTAAAACTATAAAGTAGAAAGACTGAAGTGTATTGAGTTATCAATTATACATATTTTTCTTATCAGTTCTCTTGTGTAAAATCTCAATAATAGTAAAATAGTTTATGATCTCTCTTCTTCCTCCCCCTCTCTATGAAGTCACGCATGCATATCCCTTGTATAATCAGTTCCCTCACTCTCTTTCATATATCACCAACCTTTTCGAGCATAATAACAATTTAACTACGTGCCTTTGCAATATCTCCCTTTCCACCTCTCTTTGAATAATAAATTAACTTGATTGTTGGTGGTACTTGAAGGTGACAGATGAGGGTTAGCAGTGATGGATGATAATTGACACCCGCTGCTATAATCAATTGCAGGTGTGACAAGTAAATTGATGAAAAACCTAGTGATAGTGATGAAAAGGGAAGAAATGATTTATTTATTATTAAACAATTATATTTGCGGTGTTGAAGGGAAATAGTTTTCCCCCTTGTTCAAGGGAAATCCTATATTTAAATTTTATGTTTTAGAGACAACGAACAGTAATACATAAACTGGTGGCAATATTTTTATACCTCAAATCCTAAATTTAGATATACGGTCAAGGGATAGAAACATAGATGAGAATAGGAGTGTGCCCGCGACCCAATACCCTATCCATACCAATCGGTTCCATACCCAGCCTAAGCCCGTTGGGTCAAGGCTTGTACCCTACCCAAACTACTTAGGATAAGGCCTGAGTCCCATTACATTTCCTTTCACCCGACCCTGGCCCGTACCCGAGGGATAGGGCCGAAGTCCAGACCCGTAGCCTGCTGAAAATTTATAAATATAAAAAAAAGGTCAGACCCGAATCAAGACCCGAACCTAAAGATCCAGTAACTATACTTCAGGTAAGGTATGGGTATAGATTATAAGTCTGAACATGACCCGAAGATTATTGTAGATCCAGGAGATCCTATCTAGACCAAAACAAATGACCAAAACAAATGGGCCGTACCGGGCCGAATCGGATCAATTTAGCAGCCCTAAATGAGAATGCCTTTCATGCTTTAAATTTCATGATTGTTTTACCAATTTTACGTGAATGGATTTTTTTTTCCTTATTAATTAATATTTTCAAGACAGCGAAATTTATATATTTGTAAACAAAAAAAAAAAAAAAAGAAGTTAGGACAACTCGTGTTAGGTACAGAAGTGCAGTCATCAACCACCTCTGAGCCCGTCCCGCCACAAAACTGGTCAGCGTAAAAGTCCTCTCGATAAATACACCCCCCCATCAGAACGTTACAAGCACCCACTAATCACACATCGCCACGTGTACCACTCCATGTTCCCCCAGCACACATTAGCACCAAACCCCCACGGTCACAAACAACTGGAACCCATAAATATAAGTTGTTCTGCCACGTGTACACCCTAATCTCTCTCTCTCTCCCGTCATCCTATCCGTTAACCCTAATCTCTCTCTCTCTCTCTCTCCCCTCCCCCACTCCTTTCAGAGAAAACTCAAAAAAAAACCAAATTTTCTCACCGGAAACAAAACTAATTGAAAATTAATTAGGGGGAATGGGGAAATTAATTTACGATTCGACCGCCACGTCATCGCCGTGCCTCCCCTGGAGAGACCCCACAACGGTCACCGCTGTCGATCTGTCTCTAGATCCAGCGGCGGCGGCGGCGTGGGATGACGTGGCAGGATTAGAGCCCCAGCAGAAAACCTCCCTCAGAAAGCTACACACAAAGGGGGTTTTGTGGAAGAACCCGGCCGATCCGACCCGGTCGGCGGTGTTCCGGCTCAGCCACGGCGGTGATGTGGCGGCAGACGGGAACTGCCTATTCACGGCGGCGTCGAGGGGGCTGGCTGTGCCGGCGCCGGATCTCCGGCGGCGGGCGGTGAGGAGGTTTGAACTGGATTTTCGGGGTGTGAGTGAGAGAGAGAGAGAGGTGATTGAATCGGCGATTAGGAATATGTATACGCCGGAGGTGAGGAGTGGGTGGGGTGTACACGTGGTGCAGGAGGTGAAGATGTTGGTCAGGAAGGGAGATCGGGTCGGACTCGATTCAGCAATTGACGAGCTCGTTGGAATCGGTATGCTCAGGTACAGATCTTGGTTTTTTTTCTAGATCTGTATCTGTTTTTTGTAGATCTTGATTTACTAAGTTTGTTTTCTTGGTGGGTTTTGGTAAATCAGAAAAATCTGCTGCAAAAGGTACTTGTGAAATGAGAGATTGATTGAATATGTTTTGTTTTTTGTGGATTAATAATTTGAACAGATGTGATTATATGATCATTTTTTGTTGTTGAGTGGGTTTTTGTTTTTCAAGATCTGGATTGATTGTGTCTTTTTCTTGAATAATAATTTGAAGAATTTGCAGAAAATGGCAATTGAGGGGATATTAACTTCCCACATGATGATCTGAATTGTACTTAAATGGATTTCTTGGTGTTTGATCTGGATTAATATCTATCCATCTATCTATCTATCTATGAAAAGCAAATTGTAAGAGCCCCAATTCACTGTTTACATAGTTGTGTTTTGAATCTGTGTCCTTTGGTTATTCTGGAAATCTGTTTGTGTTTTTCAAGATCTAGATTGATTTTATGAGTTTTTTCCCTCATCAATTACAAAGATTTGTAGAAAAGGGAATTTGGGGAATAATAAATGCCCATTTGACATATAAATTGTAGTTAAAATAATTTCTTGGTGTTTGATCTTTGATTATGTCAATCAATCAATTTATGAAAAGAGAAAGCATGTTGAACTTGAAAAAAAATAAAACACTTGTAAAGGATCCAATTTGTTCATTTTGGGACCTTGATTGGTTGTTTGTGTGTTTGGTAAATTACTCTTCGGCCCCATGAGGTTGCTTAAAATTTAAGAATATCCCTATGGTTTCTAAAATTACACTATATTCCCATGAGATTTATATGCTCATTGCACTTTATGCCCAAAGTTTGCAGTCAAAGTGATTCATCTTATATGCCATAGATGGCGATCTTCAAACTACGAAAGTACTACTAACTAACACCCATTCTCTAGTTCTTATTTTCTTTCAAAAAGATCGCACATTTATTTATAATAATAATAATAAAATATTTTCAATAAAATATCCCAAAATTATTAGCTTCAAAATGAATAAAATAAGGCAAGAAAAGTGAGGGGTTATGTGGTCTTTCCACAATTGAGTCAAACACGTTTTGTGACTTTGGGGGAAGTGTAATTTAGATACCTTAGGGGGGGTATTTTGAATATTGAAAAACTTTGTGTGCGCAAATTGTAATTGAACTTTTTTTCCTTTACAATTTTGTATCTGTCTTGGTTAAAAGGAAAATTTTGCAAGTTAGTCATGCGTAGTGGGAAATATAGACGTGTAATTGAACTAATGAATTGAAATTTTTTGCTGAGTATTTTTAAGTACAATATGAGGAGAACAAGGAAATTTTTCATTTTTTAAATCTATTCAGTTAATTGGAGAAATTTATGAGGAACTTAGTATTGAAACTGCGGATTTTGTGGACGAGGGTAAAGGGAGACGAGGAGAAGCAAAAAGAACAAAGGAGACGAGGAGATGCAAAAAGAACAAAGGACTTGAGCTTTACATAGTTAAATGATGTTTGAAACACTAGAAATTCTGTCAATCTTTGAAAATTATTCTCCTTCATCCTCTTAGGATGTTATTTTTAGCTGGGAAGTAGCTGGATGGTGCTTTATTGGAACAATTTTTTCTTCAAGACAGTTGTTTTAAATCTTGCAAATCAGGAAGGACATTTTCATTTTTCTATTTATCTTCTTTACATGTCTAGGGTATCCTCAGAACTAATTTGGTTAAGTTAGAAATAATGGTGTCTATTTCGACAAATCCACGAAGATTAACAAAATTGAAACCCGGAGCTTGAGTTTACATGGACATATAGAGCCCAAGGTATATATATACATATATATATTTACCTTGGGCTCTGATCCTATCACATGGCAATGGTGTGAAAAAACAGAGTTTGATTTCTAAAATTCAACAGTGATGCGCTAAAAGGAGATTGAGGGCCAATTTAATGTCAGAAAGAGCATGTAACCAGTTTGTCATGATTCATAACTAGGGTTTTGTGTCAGCTTGTCTTGGGATATATAAACTTATTATTTTGCTTGATTGAAGGGAATCTGCTGCAGAGTCTATTTACAAAGAAAGATGTATAGCTGTGGAAGATGGCCCCAGCTGGGCGAAGTACATGTCAATATCTGGTTCTCCTGATGATGAATATGATATCATCACTCTGCAATATACCGAGGAAGGTTTACTCACTGTAGATGAGAATCGAGAAGGTCGTGCGGCTGCATTTGGAGATGATATTGCGATAGAGTGTCTTGCAACTGAGTTCAAACGAGAGATATATGTAGTAAGAAGAATACATATTGTTCCCTTTCCTATCCAAATGACTGGTTTATGAGAAACATTAGTCTTTACTTGAGTAATTGGCAAACCCAGTACAGAAATATGGCATGAATATGCTTTTGTTTTTCAAAAGTTCAATTCTTTTAAATTTCTGAATCTTGTCAATTTGAGAACAAACTATACTGATCCAACTTTAAGTTCCTGTACTAATGGCCATTAAATGGCTCAGTAGCGAAAGCTTTCGCCGACATCTTATGAAAGTCAGTGGCACACCTGTCAATTGTTATCTAATTCTCAAGTGTTGTAAACTTTGGTACAGAGGTGTTAAATTAGCTGTATTACCATTACGTATGTTGAGAGACATTCATCTGTCTCATTTTTCCGGGAAAAAATCATCGTATGGGTAACACTGTTGTGTGAATCTCATAACCTCTTGGTACAAACTTCAAACTTCTAACAGTTTGTTTGTTTCTGGAAAGTGAGATTTTGAATTACTGAGTTTCTCTTTTTGTGATCATCTAGGTAGACAAGTTTCTGTACTTTTGGCTGTCTGAAATTCACATGTGCTAATTGTGTTCCCGAATATTATTGTTTGCATAAATTAACATGGGTTAAGTAGTGTTGAAATTAAATGAAAGTTGCCTGTATGTGGGTTAAGTAGCAATGAAATTATAAGAAGCCTGTCTGCTGCTATCATTATTAGTTTATCATTAATACTATGTACTCTAAATAATGGTTAAAGGTGATTCGAAGTTCCTTATTTGAACCCCTTTAACCTGTGTTTGGTTCTCCATATTTTTAGGTGCAAGCGCATGGATTGGATGCAATGGTAGACGAAGAAGATTGTGTGTTTTTCCTGCCACATCAACCAAGGAGCGAAATCACTGGACCTCCCCTCTTTCTCTTCATGAAGGGAACTGGTAAATATAACATGCCCTAATAAACATGTACAGTAACCATTTTTCTCTTACGTAATTCTATCTCACGGGATTTGGTATGTTCAATGAGTATAGTAGCATTTGAAGTTTGGTTGCTGTAACAATTTTCATTTTCCCCACCTTAAAATTGAAGGTTGTCTGGCAAATAGGAACGTTGGGATGCATAAAACGATGACAGGAGAAACGCTATAATGCCACATTACTATATTTATTTCCATTACATGTGTTCTCTCCTGCTATTTCTAACTTCTAGATTCAGTGTTTAATGACCTGCTATTCTACAGGTTGGTGTGGCGCTGGAGGCGATCATTACGAGCCTCTGATTGCTCATCCCTCCCCGGCTACTTTCCCCGAGAAGGTTGCTTTTGTACTCTGAGGTGATTAGTCTAGCATAGAAGCTGCGGCTGAGGTTTTCGAATAGTTGTAGCGAGTGAAGAGACTCCCATTTTTTTGGGAATGCAATCTTGTTCTCCTAATTCTTTTGGAGGTAAAAGCAGAAATTTCCGTGTCCCATCCATTTTTTTTTTTTTTCATTTTGAAGAATTGGCTCAAATTGAGCCCTTGAGAAGTTTTGTTGTGAGGTGGTATTATTTGTAGTGGTTTTTAGCGGTATTTTTGTTCTTGAGTTTTCCATAGGCTGTTTTTTTTTTTTCTTTTTTTGCCTGTTGTACCATTTCGGCTAACTGGAAGAGAACGATTTTTTGATGTATGATTATCGGATTAATTAGTGGGAATGACAATTGTTTTTCATTTACTATCATATTCATTTTTCACTTGGCATTGTGTAGAACAGTCTTTCCAGTCTGGCGAAATGACAAGCTTTTGATAGGTGTTTGATATTGATGATTATATAGCGAGATTGTCCAAACACATACACCGAGATTATACAAATACATTGTTGAGCGGCTTCGTATTCACAAGTTACTAGTAATTTTCTACCATTTTTAGTTATGAATTTATGATAATTTTTTTAGCAATGACTTATTTTACCAAAACAAGAACTACCTCAAATTTTTTGGTTAAGTTGTTCGATGTATGCATATATATTGGATTTTCAACAATTTTTTAAAATTTAATCACATTAAAATTGTATCAATGCTTAATGTCACCAATCTTAATTGATCTGCCACAATTAAGAGTAACTATTCTTTAAGAAATGGCAATTTACAAAGAAATAAAGTAAGCTTGAGGTTTCTTCTCAAACGCATAAATACAATAGTAATTTTCTCCAGGCGGAAGCATTTGAGGTAGTGACAGACCAGTAGTTTTATATTCAAATTCTCTTTATCATTCTTTTATCATTCTTATGCTAAGCGGGCCATCAATTTCTAACTATTATTTGTGCACGGTAATCGTCTGAAAACAAATTGCAAAATTGAAATACCTCAGATAAGAAACAAATATGAGCTAATTTTTACATACTCGATTGATGAGATTGCGAGGCTTGAATGTATTATAAAGCAGAAATTTGACTAAGTGTTAGGTACGATTGGGATTCTTTTCGGTTCGTTGGAGAGGCACCTAGTTTCGGCTGGTCTAAGGTAGATATGTACGTGCCTAGGACCTGCTAGAAGGCCCCCTTAGTTAGACCAAGACAGTTCTAAGTCCAACTAGTCGGAGGTTATAACAAAGTACTGTGTTCGAAGATTTTAGATCAGTAAAAACAAGGAAAGAAATCAAATTTTTACAGGTTTATATTCAACAGATCAATCATCATTTATTTACTATTGCAAACCTATTATAAATATATCTTTATCTCTAATTGTAATTGAGTGCGGTACAGTGAGAGAGGTAGTGTCATGCCTCGGGCCCCGTACGACCCGGTACGTGCACCTCATCTCAACCACCTCAAATTACTTACTACACAACTTGAAACGGCTTACATATAAGCGATGGTCTAACTGTCTAGTCTTAACATTAATTAAAAGAGGATTTCGCTAAATACTAAGTTACCTAATATCATGGCCGACGAGGCCTGACTTCACCATGGAATAGTGTATGCTAACCGACTTAATCGCTTTCCTTCCCCAGCAACCCGGACCTTGACTTCAATTGTTTGATGATGGTACCCGTCTCGAGATCTGCTAGTTTCAAAGCATAGAAATATAGCAGATGGTTAGAGCATTCTTTGAGTAAAAATAGTATGCTTTTCGATCTAGACATTATAATAAAATATTCAATTACCAAAGTAATCATACTCGTGAGTAAAAACTCATAACACAAAGGTATTTCAAAACTCATGACTTAATCGTTGTCACTTTTACTAATGTGTTCTATCCATGTGAGATGCCCTTCATTTTTCTCCAAACCCAAGTGATTCTCAGAAGATCACATTAGGTTCGAAAATACATACTTTGAACCTAGAGAAGTCGCAGCATAATACGTAACTCATGACTCATCGTCTCATAACGTCATAGAACTTATACCCGTGATGTTACAACTATGCGTTGGGAAAAATACTAAAACTCAAGAACCTAATAACTCGAGACTTTATGCATACTTGAGAAGACAGTACCCCAAGGATTTACGCATAAAGATTTTTCAGTGGCGCTCCCTACCCTAAACCTCGCATGAGGCCCGACAATAGCAAATAGATAGGGGTTCCGATCTCCGGATCCCCCAAATATGCTCAATAATCCATATTTTTATTTCAAAAATTCACAAAAATCCACCGTGGATTTGAGGTTTGGGGCCAATTACAGAACCCCAAACAAGCAAAAACTCAATGGATTAAGGTCACTGAACAAAGATGTGTTTCCTGACGTGTACTCGTACTCATATCTCTTACTCTTTCGCATATGTTCAGAACATATAACTCTAACTCCTCTTATGTGTTTGTCATTCGAAATTCTCATACTTATTGTACACTATAAACATACAAATAGATGGAGCCCTACCTTCATGTATCCGATTTCCGTTCATATATGCATATGTGCAATAGAAAGATATAGCATGCACTTAACACCAATGAAGTTCTTTAAAAGATAAACGCACTATTGACTATCTTTTCAGAAATCGACAGATTTCCAAATATAATTAATTTTACGTCGATTCACACTCACATACATATTACTCAGGCCAAGTGATGTTTCTTACTTATTTACACGTATAGCTCATAACCAGACAAGGTTGGATCTATGAGAATAGAGGTACAAACTATACGTTTTAGCCTCCCACTTCTACTTAACCAGTGTTACACAATTACCACACAAAGCCTCCGTATTATCAAACCCCCATGTTCTTCCACTTCATTTTGTAATAAAATATTCAATTTCCATGATTTCTTACATATTGCTATACTTAGGCTCCACACGTAGTTTCTAAAGGATACCACTCAATAGCCTAAATTTGTTTATCAGACTCGTCTTACTCATAAGTCTAGGCATATAACCCAAGTTAGATCTTACCCAGCGTCTCTAACTGCTTTATATTCCTTTATTAAATTTTCTAGACTGCATTATATATATACACACACATATATATGCATCGTGGTATTTGTAGTTGAAGTGTATCAGTTGTTATACACGGCAAAGTTATGACAGAGCCGTGGCGGAGTAATTCGAATCATGAAACTTTTAGAAATGTAAATGTTCTAATTGGTATTTATAGTCTACTTACTCAAGGAGTTATATGTAGACTTTGTAGCCCAAAAACCCATGTATTATTATTTATACAATTCGTATTATATATACTATAGCCTTTACATTCAGGGCATGTAAGTATATTATTGGAATAGTAATTGGTAATATGTAACGAAATTTCGTGGGTATATATATTCGAGGAATACGAGTTTTGAAAAGTGTGTCTATTGAAGTTTTGAAAAGTATGAAGTTGGAGGTTTAAAATGGTTGATCTTCGAGATTTGAAAAATAATGATGATAGAGTTTTAAAAATAATAATTTCGAGATTTGAAGAATTTGAATTGGAGATTTATAAAGCATATGTTCAAATTATTTAAATGTGTAATTCAAGGCTTTAAAAATATATTTTCGAGATTAAAAAGGGCATTTATATTGTGGATATTTCACGGCTTATAATCGGAGGACATGTTGATATGTTAATTCGTAGTCATTGATATTCGAGGTTGGAAATTTGACAACCGACTTGACAGCTCTGAGTCGGGCCTATGACTGGCACCTGTGTGTCTCGTGTTATGTTATAGGAATGCGAATAGAGTATATTCACATGAAAAGAAAGTATATTCACACCAATTATTTATAAAAAAGAGAGGGCATAGGTTGCCAACTTTTTATAAATGGCGAATGGAATATATTCGCCAAAATTCGGAGTTCGATAGCGAAGATAATAAATTCACAAAGTTCATTTTTTATAAATTACGAAAAGCGTAAATTCACATAAATTCGGGGTTCGGGATTTGTAATCGTGGTTTGGATCGAGAATTGAGATTGGTAGTGTAGGTACCATTAGGTACTTGTATTTATTTTCTATCAATATTTACTTATTCAAGGTCTATGTATGAAAGATTATACTTTTCGATTTCTATTTTTAG
>MKEJ01093319.1:0-12875 GCA_001753735.1 Embelia ribes
TTGGTGCTGGATTTACACTCGCACCTCCAGGTCCCGGGTGCTTGGGATTTGGGGGCGCGACATTACAACTTATTGTATCATTAATCTTTCAATTCATTTCCATGAAGAGAAGTGTTATAACCATTTTTTTTATTGTAAAAAGTGGTATTGAGGTTGTCTGATATTCATATCTTTTCGCAGTGCCTTCTCTTGTGCAACCTTCCAAATATGACTTTTTAAACAAAAAAAGACTTTTTGATCACTAGAAAAATAGTTCTGATTTTCATTAAATTTGACTTGGGGTCTCCCAAAGTCCGTCAATTTGTCTGTTCCTATTTGTGTATATCTCATCTAGTACTTAACTAATGAGGGATACACAACACAGGCAGATTCACCATGAGCACTTCAAAAAAGTGCTTGTTCATGAAACTCTGCTTATGCTTTTTAGTGTTTAGTTTCATACCTTCTAATGTTGCTGTAGACACCATAACTGTAACTCAAACTATTACAGATGGTGAGACCATAGTTTCTGCTGGTGGGAAATTTGAATTGGGATTCTTTAGCCCTGGTAATTCGAAGAATCGGTACGTGGGAATATGGTACCAGAATATAAACGTAATAACTCCGGTATGGGTTGCCAACAGAGAGACCCCCCTCACTGATTCTTTTGGTACTTTGGAGGTTAGAGAACCCGGAATTTTAGTTCTCCTTAACAGTAAAGACCAAATTGTATGGAAGTCTTCCAATGTTTCGGATTCTGTACTTAATCCCGTGGCACAACTTTTGGACTCGGGTAATCTTGTTGTTAAGAATGCGGGCGAGGAAAATCCCGAGAATTTCATTTGGCAGAGCTTCGATTATCCTCGAAACACGATTATAGCTGGAATGAAGTTGGGGAAGAACTTTGCAACGGGTCGAGAGTGGTACCTCACGTCATGGAAGAGCGAAGACGATCCATCTCCGGGTGACTGTAAATATAGGATGGATACTCATGGATATCCACAGCTTTTAATGTGGAATGGTGAAAATGAGATATTCAGGTCCGGGCCATGGGTCGGTGATCGATTTACTGGGGCACCAAAACCAAAGCCCAACATCATTTACCAGTATAACTTCGCCTATAGCAAGGAAGAGGTTAATTGCAGTTATCTGATTATCGACAGTTCAGCTCTTCCTAGGAGAGTGTTGAGCCCTGCTGGTATTATGCAGTGGTGGACGTGGGCCGACCGAAAGATCGGTTGGGTCACTTACTTTAATGGACCACCAGCCGATGCTTGTGATACTTACGCAATATGTGGTGCTTACGGTATCTGTAATACTGATAATTCCCCGATATGTGGATGCTTGGACAAGTTTGTCGCCAAACAGCCGTCGGAGTACAACGCGGGGGATTGGTTGACTGGTTGTGCAAGGACAACACCCTTGGATTGCAAAAAGGGAGACATATTTTTGAAGTACTTGGAGCTAAAATTGCCAGATACAAGGAATGCATGGTTTGACCCGAGCATGACCCTTGAAGAATGTAGAGTAAAGTGCTTGGCGAACTGCTCATGTATGGCGTATTCAAACATGAAATTTACTGGGAAAGAAAGTGGTTGTTTTCTGTGGTTTGAGGATATGATGGACATCAGACATTTGAGTATGGATGGGCTAGAAGTTTATATCAGGATGGCATCCTCCGAGTCAGGTACCGTTCTCTACGAAACTTGAATATAACTTTTTGTCACGGTGCAATCCAGAATGGTAGACTAAGAACAGGAACTCAAATGATAAAGTAGCAATAGTTGACTGGTAATTCCATAATGTTTACTTTGATGGGCAATTTTGTTTTAGATGATTATTCCTCACAGTAGGAATAAGCTGCTCATGGTTTCTGTTTCTTTGCTTCATCGATTTCTTAAAAGTGCTTTTTTCCGTCATCTAGGGATGACCCACAAAAACTAGTATTGCAATGCTATAATCTCATGCTAGAATCTCAAAACAATCCAATCTTGCTGTTTTTGTATCTAAGTTGGAAATATCTTGTTGGCTGAAATTTTATTTCAAGTGTTGTTATGAGGAAGAACTACAAAATGTGGCAAAGCGTAGCGTGCTAATAGATTATTTCATTAAATTTCAGAGGCGCAGCCTCCTGATGATTCTGGCAGAAACAAAAAAGGCAGAATCATTATCGAAGTGGCGATAGCAATTCCAATGCTACTGCTTTGCCTGAGCCTGGCATTGTTTATTTGGAAAAAGAAGCACGAACAGTCACCGAGAATAGGTAATTTACCCGACCCAGAATTTGGGATAAGCTTTTGCGTACCTTCAATTTTCTTTTCTTTTTGATATACTGAAGCTCTAGTGTTCTTAAAAACTTGAGCTCGTGTTCCACTGACCTCGTTGTGTGATTAAATTCTTTAAACCTTCTTTTCTTTTGTGGAAGAAACCAAGGACATGTCTGAACTTTCTAACACCAAGGAAACACGCAAGGAAGACTTGGAGTTACCACTGTTTGAATTGGCTAAAATTATCGATGCTACTGATAACTTCTCCCTGGACAATAAGCTGGGAGAAGGTGGATATGGCATTGTATATAAGGTAACTATTTATTTATTTTCTTGGGGGTATGGTAACTACATAAATCCAGTATTGCAATTTATTTTAGATACATAGGTGGTTAGTGTCTTGGTCATATGACCAAGGTCCTACAATTATGTACTTACAGAAGTTATTCAAATTGATCAACACCAGGGAAGGTGAAAGAAGCTAATAGCTTATGGTTTCTATGATGGAAAATGTTTTAGACTAGATACGTCATTTCATATTTACAGCTTATGACATTGAGAACCTAGTAGTTCATTAGTAAATTTGTTAGATATTAGCAAGGGCCTAAAGGACCTATTAGGAGAAGGAGATTAGCCTATTATAATCTGTGGTGGTAAAACAGAGAAAAGACAGAGAGAGAAAAATACTTCTTCCTTCTTACGAATTGTACATCACGGGACCGTTTATATACACTTGAGCCTGGCTACAAATTAGGAAATCAATTCCTTGAAAATCAGTTTACAAATTGTGAAATAGATTAATATCCTAATCAGATCAAGAATTGTCCTATGATCATATCCTAGCTAAATCCCTCAAATTAAGGAATATAAACTGTTGACAAATTTGGCTGTTGCAATAATTGATCATTTCCTACATAAACCACATGCTACATCAATATTTTACCGACGTGGGACAAGTATAAACTGAGACAGATAAATTGCGGAGAAGTCCACAAGTAGTACAAGGAAACATAAAGAACTGGAATTTTTTAGTGAATGTCTCACAAATAGATGTTTATTCTCAGGGTAGTCTTGAAGGGGGACAAGAAATAGCTGTGAAGAGGCTTTCTAGATTTTCTAGGCAAGGATTTGCCGAGTTCATGAATGAAGTCACATTTATCGCTAAGCTCCAGCATCGAAATCTTGTGAAGCTGCTAGGATGCTGCATTCAGGCTGAAGAGAAGATGTTGATTTACGAATATATGCCCAACAAAAGCTTGGACTATTTTATTTTTGGTCCGTCTCTGTTTTCCTTTTTTTTTGGGAAAAGTTATTGGTCTGTTTCTCACATATCTGTAATTGCATTTTGCACCGCTTTGCAATTTGTTGTCGTACTTTTAATTTTCCACTACCGCTATGGAATACAACTAGCAGATTGTTTACTGATGAACACTTGCTGAACAGATGAAGATCGTAGCTCAGTGCTGGATTGGCCTATGCGTTTCCACATCATCAACGGAATTTCTCGAGGGCTTGTTTATCTTCACCAAGATTCTAGACTGAGAATCATCCACAGGGATCTCAAAGCCAGCAATGTTCTATTAGACATTGACATGAACCCTAAGATTGCAGATTTTGGCATGGCTAGATGCTTTGGAGGAAATGAAACAGCAGCAAACACAATGAGAGTTGTCGGAACGTAGTAAGGAATACAAATATGTAAATGTTTATGTATATGCATGCATATTTTGTACATTAGTTACTCTATTGTTTACGAGTTTCTAATGCTTCCGTGCAGTGGCTACATGTCCCCAGAGTACCAACTGGATGGAATTTTTTCCATAAAATCGGATGTCTTTAGCTTCGGTGTATTGGCTTTGGAGATCGTTAGTGGGAGGAGAAACCGAGGTTTCTATCATCCTGAACACCATCTCAACCTTCTTGGGCATGTAAGCCTTCGAGTTTTCTACATGTGCGTTCAAAATATAGTTGATTTGGTAATCATCCACGGCGTGATATATTATAAGACACAGTGCCTAATCCACAATTAGGTTAGGAACATTGAGTCTACCAACGTATCAAGAACTGTTTGTATGCTCATTGGTAGATATAAAATTATTTTTTCTTTGATCATAGAACGTGTTTGGTTGGAGTTTTACTTTTTAGATAGATACTAAAAAAAATTGTGGTCCTTCAAAACCCTATTATTAGAAAATTGTTCGAGGGGGTTTTTTGGTTTTCCATGTTGAAGTCAAGTAATAATGGTGACTTGTACTTTCATGAAGAGCCACGTGATTTTTTCAGACGGTAAAATCCTTATCCAGGGCCATTTTTATTACTCACCATAGTGCAGCCCGTGCGATCCACGGGTTGCGTGTATTATATTATTTTTTATATTATATTATTTTAATTATTTTATTAAATTAATTTTGATAATTTATTTTTTGATATGACATTTTTTGTATTTCTTCTTCTTTTTTTCCCAATGATTTATAAAATTATAGAAGATAGATTTGTAGGATTTATACTAAAAAAATAATTTCATGAAAATTTAATGTTTATTTAGGTTAATTTTAGATATGTGAAAATCTTACTATGAAATATTTAAAAAATTAATATTGATTAGGACACTATTTTAAAAATTTATGCAGAATCTTAAATTGATAGAAATTGTTAAGAAAATAATTAGGCCAAAAAGAGTTATTCCATTAATCGTAACAAGAAAATACATATACATGTATATGGACCATTAAGTAATAAAGAATAACACAATAGGTACACGAAATACGATATGACTTAACACGCCCATTCAAGTTAGAGTATAAAGATCCGTAATACTCAATTAGCGAGTAAAGAAATGATGCAGATATCGATTCAAAGGCTTGGTGAAGACGTCAACAAGCTGTGAAGGGTTAGAATGTAAAGGGGGTTGATGAGACTAGAACGCAGTTTATCACGAACAATATGATAGTCAATCTCAATATATTTGGTACGTTCGTGGCAAACCAGGTTATGTGCAATACGAAAAGCAGGCCGACTGGCATAAAATAACCGAATCAAATGAAAGGATGAGACACCTAAATCCCGGATAAGTGTAGTCAACCAAATAAGCTCACAAGTTGTAGTAGCCATGGCATGGCACTCAGCCTCAGCAGAGGAATACGAAATGACATTCTGTTTCTTGGCATGCCAAGAGACTGGACTCAAACCCAAAGTAACAAAGAAACTAGTAGTTGAACGTCAGGGGGTAGGATAACTGGCCCAATCAGAATCAGTGTACGCAGTAAGCTGTAAGTCGTTAGTAGACGAGAACAAAAGGCCATGTCTCGGAGTACCTTTAAGGTAACGGAGAACATGATAGATAGCCTGTAAATGAGCATCACGTGGAGTCTGCATGAAATGTCTAAGGTGGTTCACTGCATAGGAGATATCGGGTCAAGTGATCATCAAATAAATAAGGTGACCAATAAGACAATGGTAGACACCCGGATTAGCTAAAGGAACACCATCATCATGACGAAAATGTAAGTTCTGCCCCATAGGGAAAGCAGCAGGGCGAGCCCTCAACCGTCCCGAATCCATAAGAATATCAATAGAACATCAAGAGCATATTTCTCCTGAGATGGGAAAACCTCCAAACCCAAAAAATACTTGAAGGACACCTAAATTCTTAATGCGAAAGCTATCGGCAAGACACTGTTTGGCAACCTTAATGATGTCTGGATCATTCCTTACAATAACGATATTATCAACATATACCAAAACAGAAGTAAAGGAGTTACCCGTGACTCGCGTAAATAGTGAATGGACCGAAGGAGATTGACAATATCCCGTGGATAGTAAAACCAAAGACAGATTCGAATAGCAATTACGAGAGGCCTGCTTCAAACCATAGAGAGACTTATGTAAACGACAAACACGAGACTCCCCCTATCCTGCATATTCTGGAGGTAGGGACATGTAAACCTCCTTATCAAGGTCACCATGTAAGAATGCATTATGAACATTGAGCTGGTGTAGCTCCCAGCTACGAGCAACAACCATAGATAATAAGCAACGCATGGTGACCAGTTTGGCCACAGGTGCAAATGTGTCATGAAAGTCTAAGCCCTCGATCTGAGTGTAGCCTTTGGTTACCAAACGCGCTTTATAGTGATTAGCGGACCCATTATCATTCAACTTGGCCTTGTAGTAGGATATGTTACATTATTAGCAAAAGAAAGAAAAGCAATATGTGCAGGAGAAAACGAAAATAGGATAGAAAAGAAGAAATAGGATATATTGTACTCGAAGAAGATTGGGCGGCAGTGAGGGCACTAAAATCTGGCGGAAGAGTATGGCAGTTGAACTATCGGAGGTGGCTGGGATGCTTAGTAGAGCATTAAAGACGAGTAGTGACTTGGGGAATAGAATCAGATTCTGGTGCTGGTGGGGAATTAGGTGTATGGTAGGATGGGACGATAGTAGGGTTGGTGTAGTGGGCCCGAAAGTAAGGAGCGTGGTGGCAGGTGTGGGTTTGGGGTTAACAAGGCCGGTTGGGGGGCTATGGGGTAGATTGGGTAATGGGGCTTATAGATTGGCCCGCATGGCAAAACCGGTTGGTATGGTTGGGCCCGCTTAAGATATGGTAAGTGGGTTGGGTTGGAATTTATCCCGTCCGGCCCGAAGTGTTTGAGTATAGCATAAACAACCAAACACTCTGAGATGGTCATAAGTGGGATTCATTTTAAAAAAAAGATGGAAGGGTGTTTGTTGATGTTTACATACAACCATTCCGTTCTGTTGAGGTGTATATGTGCAAGTAAGTTCATGTAAGATCCCTTGTTCAAAAAACAAATTGTTGTGTTTCAAAAAAGGTAAATTCCCTTCCATTGTCAGTACGAACATGTTTAATTACAACGTTATATTGAGTACGAGCCATAGCAAAAAAACGTTTAAAAAATGATAAAGTATTAGATTTGTATTTCATCAAATAAACCCATGTAAGACATGAGTTCTCATCAACGATAGTTAAAAAATAACGAGAACTATCAAAAGAAGGAATAGTATATCCACCTCAAATGTCAATAAATACGCGATTAAAGAGAATAGTACTCATAATAGGCAATTTTTGAAAACCTAATCTAGAGTGTTTCCCTTGCACACAAGCATCACGAGGAGGGTCACTAGTTTTATTATGTGGTAAACAAAGAAATCTAGGAATGCAAATTCTTGAAAGATGGCCTAGCCGTTGGAACCAAGCTCATGAGGGGGGAAGCTCGTAAGGTTGCAGCGGGTGGTGTAGGTCGAAAAAAGTAGAGATTCTCGTACCTTTCACGCAACCTAATCTCCGTTCGGGTGGTAGTTTCCTGAAAAACACAAAAGGTGGCTTAAAAAGTAATTGTTAGGTTCATATCTTTAGAAAGTTGACTAACATATAAGAGATTGTATTTAAAATTTGGTATGAATAAGACATTAGTAAGAGTAATAGTAGAGGAAAGAGCAACTGAACCTGTGGCTCAAACAGGAACATGGCTGTCTGTAGCGACATTCACGTATTTTGGACTTCATGCACCAAAGTATTTGTAGTAGTAAGGAGACAACATAACATGTGTTGCGATGCACCTGTATCAATAACCCAATAACTATCAGTAGGAAAAGTAGTGGAGGAGATACCAACAAAATTAACAGTGGGCATAAAATCGGAGTATCGCTTAGTAGAAATTGAATTGGCATGAAGAGACAAGCCAGACGAGCTACGGGCTGTGGTACGTTTAGCACGACATTGAGCAACATCATCTAGTATAAACATATGTCTTGTCTACCCGTCGAATCATAAACTTCACAATGACTAGTAGAAATAGCGTTAGTGCTAGGAAAAATACGTGGACCACCCATCCTGCCATTCAAGCCTTGGCCCGAGCCAATGGTAGTTAGCAAGCCAACGGGAAACAGTGACCCGTACCCAACGTGCAACTGTTAGACAGTCTGCTGGTGACTAGAAGATTGGCCCGCAGGTGGGCCTTGTTGGCTGCCGCGGTGGCTCCTGCCCTGGTAGTCCTTATTTTGTGCCGCTAACGCGCTATCATCCTATTTTTCAGGCACAATAACATTAACACTCTGCTGATTTGCATCATTACGCACCATGGAGTACACTTTTCCCACTTCAGGCAGCGACACTATAGCTAAAATAGAACTACGATTAGTTTGAAAAGAATCATCCAAGCTAATTAAAAAATAAAATACCTTATGTGCAGAATGTTTAACAACTATATCTTTTGAAGCTTGACAAATACAACCACAATAAGAACAAACCTTAATAGGGTCCAAAATTTCCAATTCCTCCCAAGATTCCATCAATTTTTTGTAATACGCCTTCACAGTCAACGACCCCTGTTGCAATTCCCCGATTTCACGTTCAATCCGATATATCTCTGCAACATTATCCTGGCTGAAGCGAATTTTCAATTCATCCCATAGTTGTTGAGCAGTTCCTCAGTAAGTAAGGCTCGGATCAAGAGTACTATCAATTGAATTAAATAGCCAGGAAAGCACCACATCACTGTGTCGATCCCAATATTTCCGGAAAATTAGAGTTATCGACAGGACGTGGAAGAAAACCTGTGATAAACCCTAACTTGTTCTTCGTATTGAGTACACGACGCATGTTATGCTGCCAAGAGAAGTAATTATTCCCATTAAAAACTATGGGTATGAGAGTATGGTTGGGGTGATCCGCGGGATGTAAGTAGTATGGTGACTAATAATCAATAGTAATAGTAGTAGAAGTAGAGTCGGTTTTAGAATTAAAGGAGTCATTGGTCTTGGAGCTGATGGTGGCTGGAGGGTCCGCCGCCATCTCACCGGCGGCAGCAGCAAGTGATGAATGAGGGGGAGGGACAACGGTAATAGGGTAAAAAAATTAAGGTTTGTTGCACAACTTTGATACCATGTTAAGAAAATAATTAGGCCAAAAAAGTGAAAATATATATTTATGTATACGGACCACTAAGTAATAAAGAATAACACAATAGGCACACGAAATATGATATGACTCAATAGAATCAATTTATAAAAATATTTATTTATTAATAGTATTTTGATTCTTAAATATAATTTTAGTAATTTCTACTATGATTAAGTTATTTTTATATTTATACGAAGATATATATGAATATTTTGGGGTTGTATTTGATCTTGTATGAAATTTAGCTTTAATAATTTATAATAATGTAAGTTAATATATATGTATGCAGGTTTAATAATTTCTATTATGATAAATTTATATTCATGTAAATAATTGTAATAATTTATATAATAGAAAGTTTTATTATTTTTAATTATAATTTCATGGACATATAATTTTAATAATTTCTACCATGGTAAGTCTTATTGTTTTAAATTCTAGTTTCATGTGACACATGTCAAGTAATTGTGCAGACAAATATCGTGGTTAGAGTGAAAGTAGTTGGGGAGACTACTTTTATATACACTAACATGTAACCCGCACATTGCGCGGATTGTATGGAATGATTTTTTTTAATTGCTAAATATAATTGTTAATGGTACTGTTTTGTATTTTTTCTCTTTTTTGGTATTACTTTTTAGTTTTATATTTATTCTTGATTGGTTTATTATATATAGTAGTTACATAATTTTGTTTTCTACTTTTTAGTTAAAATTTTTATATATTTTCCCTACATATTTTACTCAAATTCATAAATTTAATATAAACTAATTGCATAACAATTTTTAACTAGTACTTTACCCGTAAACTGACATTGACAAATTTTTTCAAAAAATTTACATCTTGCTTTTTTTTTTAAAACTATAATTTTCATTATTTTGTTCTAATTCATAGAGTTGATTTTAGTGTATGTTTTACTATAATATTTTGTTTGTTTAAAAAATATTATATTTAGAGGAATTTTATTATAATAATATTTTCAAATATAATTTATATTGCTCCAATACACAAGGTCAAATTTAATATATATTTAAAGATTGCATATGTTTTCAAGAAAATTTAGCTCAAAGGAATTATATTATGCTATATTTTGAAATAATATAATATAATTTTAGTAAATTTCATTTTTCATTAAGTTTGGATTTGATGTAGTTGTATTCTGATACATTTATTTTCTAAAAATCCACAAATAATGGGACAAATGTCTATTAATTATACAGACCATTGTAGTGAATAGATAAAAAAAAATAGTTGCAATGAAAATTTTATAGAATTTTATAACATAAATAATTTTTCATCTTTTTTTTTATTTTTATCATTTTGTTCCAATGTATGAGTCAGTTTTTTGTATTTGTATTATAGCTTTTTGTTTATATGTTTTAAAGAAGATTAGGTTTAGAGGAATTCAATTATAGTAAAATTTTCAAATAAAATAATAAAATTTAATAATTTTTTTTATTCAAGATATTTAGATTTGGTGAATTTCTATTCTCATAAATTTTATTATTTTTGATTTTTTATGATATTATTTTTTATTAAAAAATATGACATCTGCTATTTTTGTTTTTTCATTTTTTATTTTATGATTCCAAATTGATGGCAATTATAATATAATGATGCAATTTTTTTTTTTATATAAAATTAGATATTTTAATAATTGTTTTTAAGAAATTTCGATTTGATGGAATGCTATTCCCAAAAATTTTATTAGTTATGATTTTGCATAAAATTATTTTTGATAAAAAAAAATTATACTACATTCCTTAATTTTATTTAATTTTTATCATTTGGTTTTTGATTTCAGGATTGGTGGCATTCAAACTATAATTTTTAAGGGAAAATAATGTCTGTCATGGTATTTTTTATTTTGATCTTATTATAATAATATTTTCTAAAAAATTAATATTAATTATGATACTATTTTAAAGATTTATGACGATCTGTTTGTACGCATATATATGGATGCGATATTTTATTGATTGAAATATTTTCTTTTCTAGATTTTTATTGCTAAAATTATGGGAGATATGTGCAAAAAGGCTAAATGACCCTTTGTCAAAATATTATGTAACCAAATGTTGCTATTAGAGCAAAAGCAAAAGAAAATTCAACTTCTATATTAATAAGAGATGAGAAGATTTTCATAAAAGCAAAATCCAACAAGCGGACCCTAATTTCCCCTGCCTTGGAATTGGCGACTTCATTATTCTTCAACTTTCAAATATATATATTCATCTGCATAAGTATGTGTCTTCATATATGAACTTACGCATCTGTGTCCACGTCTAAACTTATTATTATTTTTTTTCTAATGGGATTGGTCAGGCTTGGATGCTTTATAACGAAGGCCAGTCTTTAGAACTGGTCGATGCACATTTGATAGAATCATGCCATTTATACGAGATTCTGAGATGCATTAACGTGGCATTGTTATGTGTGCAACAAAGACCAGAAGATAGGCCGACTATGTCGGATGTGGTCATAATGTTGGGTGGCAGCGGTGAACTGCCTCAACCTAAACAACCTGGTTTTTTCACCGCAAGAAATCCACTTGAGGGTGTTGCCTTAGGTAATGCCTCAATCAAGGATGCACCGAGCTCGTCTACTAATGAGATCACAATAACTGATTTAGATCCTCGATAAGGAACTTGCAGCGCGTGAAATTGGGCCCACTTCAAATTCATAAGAAACAGGTATGCAATTGAGCTGTTGATCGTATATGTCATTGTTTTGGGTTGTTTACAAAATTTTACCAATCACTTAACTTGGCTTATACAAGAGGACACTTTTGATATAGAGTATTCTTCAGGCATGGGGTACAGTAGTTATTCATTATTCATTATTCTCGCTCTTAAGGATACAAGTATATGACACAATTTGTATATGCTTATAGCATAGAATTAATTAAGGTTTCTTTTAGCTGTAAATTTTCAGTTTTCATCTTCATATCTGTGCATAAAACTTTTTGATGCTCATTCTTTATATATATTGTTGGCGGGAAGTTCCTTCTGTATTCTGTCTCTGTAATCTCAGTTTGTGTGAATATATTCTATAATATGCAATATATAAATATTACTTTAACATTTTAGGAGCAAAAATTTAGGTCTCTCTTTATAGCTTGAAGGCCATAAAAATACTAGCCTTAGACGCAAGGACTCAATGATCCGAAGCTCTCTCATGTAAGATCCCTCTAATTCTTAGATATGATCTCTGCCTGGGCTGAAAGAGGATCATCAATCCATTTTTTGTAAAAATACTCTACTCAATCTTGAGAGTAGAAAATTAATCCTTTTGTAGGAAATAAAATAAAACGAGGGACCATGACGGATCGTCTTAGGGGCAGATTGACCGTCTCCTCTATCGTGCTTCTATTGAGTTTTTGTTCAGCTATTGTGGACATCTTAATCATGGACTCCAGTAAGATCTGGCTTCTATCGTCCTACTTGTTGGAAAATTGTGATTTTGGTCATGCTTTTCAACAAACTTTGAGCACTTTTTTGAGTGATTTTTTCCCATTCTTGGGTGGGTTTGAAAGCTCTTGTCGTGAGTTTCGATTCATATATCCAAAACGACAAACGGTGAATGAAAATTAGTCTCAAAATAAGGTGTTCAAAAGGGATTGGAAGTGAGGAGTTTAAATTTTGTGTGAATTATCCTACATCGAGGAAATAAAGGATTTATTTATTACTCCCTCCGTCCCATTT
>MKEJ01093321.1:0-10772 GCA_001753735.1 Embelia ribes
AAAATTAATATATAACAAACGACTCCTAGAAAAAGGGTCAACCATACCTAGATGGATCCCAAAAATCTAGCAATTTAAGTGTTCTCCTATCATGGCTTCTCTCATCACAGGCTTGTACCTTACCTTCTCTACAAAGTAGATGCTCTCCCCCCAACCTATTAGTAGGCATATATTTATTTTCACTCATGCTCTTTCTCTTTCGCTTATATTCTCCACTAACTAGCCACCTTTTTAAGCTACTATCATTAACATTTTTACTACTCCAAATAATAGGCACTTTAACTTAGCCTTCTCATAAGTTTTTCATCCACTTTTTATATCAACTTATCTACGAAATTCATATTATTATTCTTTAGATTATCCGGACTAATATCTAGCTTATTTAGTATCTCTATAGAAATCTGATCAGAACAAGACACGTAAGATTTTTCCAAACGAGATTCAGTACCGTTATTTAGAGTGAGAAAACTAAAAGAATAATCCACTTGTTCATATAGGGGGAAATTAATAATAAGGCCCGTAGAATGTATAGGGGTGGTTGGGTCAAAAAAGGATTCTATCAATAATTCCTCTAGCCTTCTCTTTTTAACCAACTTAGCTACCTCGCCTATTTTACTAGTCATCTCATCTACCTTACCAATAAGTTTATTTATCTCTCTAGTAATTCGATCAAACCGAGCTTCATCATAACTATAGTTAAATGACTCATAAGAACTTGTGTAAATTGTTTCATCAATAAAATTATCTTGCCAATTTAAATATTTTGTAATAAAATAAAATGAACAACCATACAAGTCATGCTCATGCATTCCATAATTAACATAATAAATATCCTGATATACAATGTTAGTGTCGAAAAAATAGTAAAACACGAGATCTAGGAATTCATCAGTCGACGTGCAATTACGCACATGACCTACTATTTTTTGAAAATATGAACAATCATCTAACTGATGCCCTACAGTTTGGCATATCACACAAGATCGGTACAATAAAATAGTACGATCAATCAAATATATGAAGACAATATCCAAGCATTGGTCAATAGATTCACAATTGCGCAAGCTATTTACTATGCCCATAAAGTATTTTTCACATTCCCAAATATCGTATTTTTCTTGGCATAAAGTGCAACTACTCATATTCGAGAGCGAAAATTTATTATGAGATCAAGAGCAACCCATTTCAAAAATTTTTTATATTTATTTTTAAAATTTTCTCTTAACTTGAATAGAAACTGAAAAACAATTAAATTCTTAACATTTCATTTGAGGAGTCCCTGGCAACAACAAACTTGATCGCTCCTAAAATGTACGGATATAATACCTATCAAGTACATTAGGGACGGAATAGTTTTACTTGTAAATTACCGAATTTATCGATGAAACCTAAGATTTAATCCTTTTTAAAAAGTTTCAATTTAATAATTTAATTATTTAAATTACTCCTAAGCCTAAAACACTTAGATGGATTTTCTGAGAATTTGTAATTTAATTAAAAACAACTAAGTAAATACATAATTAATTAATTAATTAACTAACTTGCCCAATCGGGAAGTCCAGTGGTTTAAACCTCTACTTCTAGGTTCTTTGGATTAGAGAACATCTACTACAATGTGATTATTAAGTGAGAATCTTAGACTTGTTAGGCTTTGCCTACTAATGGTCCCCAAAAAGTTGGTCTAAACTACTTTCATTCCCTTATGGCAAAATTAATTTAGCCTAACATATTAAAAAAAACATAACAATAAATCGCTATATAAGACCAGAATATAACGAGTTTTATATACTAAATCGCTATATAAATGACTTAAAAGCTCAATTATATACACTTAAGACCCTGTACCTTGATATCCACCCCAAGAAGGTCTTGCACTTTAATAAAAAAAAGATGATGGTGTAGTATAAGGTAACCTAAGGGCTGTTACCAAAGGAAAAAAAGAGATGGTCCCCGAGAACTACTGGGATTCGAAAAGCTTTCGGGACACCACAACTAAATGTGTCCCCTACCACCACACCTACGACAAACAATCATAAGATAAGAAGTCGGAACGTACCCCTCTACGCTGCAAAGATGACATATAATATGACGAAAACAATCATATTCCAGGTCGCCCTGCTAACCATAGTTATAGCACCCTGAATTTTGAGCAACGAAATCGGACGAAAAAGATCGAGCCGATTGAAAGGGACCACGAGATGTAGATGAAAAGGTCTCTCTGACCTCTTTCGATCACTACCACCACTAGCATTCCAGCCCCCACTACCACCGCTATGTCCACCGTGATTCCTCAAACTACCGCCCACAACATACTCCAAATGGGAACCCGAAACTTGTTCCGAAGGCCTAGGAGTGCAAGAATATGTAATATGTTGCTTAGCAGGTAGGCTAGCTTCAACTTCCATAATTGTATTCACACAACGCGTATACATATCATGAAGACGCACAACAACAGGAATTTGGATTGAAGGATGTAGTCCACCTACAAATCGACATAAAAATCGAGGAAACACAAAAAAGAAAAAGAATCGATGAGACTTACATCAAAAATTGATATAAAATTTTATAATCCCCAAATATGTTTAACAATACATGTTTATTTCAGTCCATTCCCAGTTGGATCGATCCAACAACTCTTGGATCGATCTAACTTAAGTTTTGGATCTATCGAACTTATAGGTATCCTAGGTAAACCTGTGACATCAATTTTGGTGAAAAATATCCAAAATGGCTTATATTCTATCCTAGACATATGTATAAGCATTCTACACTTTACGGAATTTTGTTTGGAGGTGTAAAATATCCCGTACATTTCTCAACACATTTTCCGACACACTCACCATATACTCGAATTCTTTTAAAATTAATTTCTATAACACAACTTCACACAACAATTACGACACCGAGTCCATGACATATAATAAATAATATATTATAACTCATAAAATAGTATTATTTATTTAAGTGAAAATTTTATACAAATTTTCGAGCGTTACTTCTTTCTTATGTTAGGAAATTTCGTCCCCAAAATTAGCATACATAACAAAAACATGTTAATGCACTGGAATTAGCAAATAACTCCGGATATTTAGCTCGCATCTTCTCTTCACACTTCCAAGTCACCTCTTTAGTTGTATGACTTTTCCACAACACTTTAAACAAATGAATCAATCATCTTCAAAGAACTTGTTCTTTCGTATTCAAGATGCACACTGGTCAAACCTCATAAGAAACGTCTTCCTCAACATAAAGATCATTGAAATCTATCACTTGAGAAGGATCCTACAAATATTTATGAAGCATGAAAACATGAAAGATGGGATGAACATTAGAAAATTGAGGCAACAAGTCAAGACGATAGGCTACCTCTCCAACCTCCTTGAGAATTAGAAATGGACTGACAAATCTCAGAGAAAGCTTCGCTTTCTTACCAAATCTCATAATGTCCTTCTTCAGATAAACTTTCAAGAAAATATGTTCCCCTTACTTGGAAAGCCAAAGGCCGCCGACATTATTCCGCATAATTTTTATGTCAACTACAAGCTATTTCCAAATGTTGCTGATCAATTGTACATTCTGAGTCGTCTCTCGATCTAAATCAAGTCCCAACAACGCATTATCACCAATTTTGGTCCCACATATCGGAGATCTACAAAGACTTTGATAAAAAGCTTTAAATGGAGCCATCTCAATACTTATGTGATAACTATTATTGCAAGCAAACTCTATCGAACTCACATGGTCTTCCCAATTAGCCCAAAAATCAAGAACACAAGCATGAAGCATATCCTTTAAAGTCCGAATGGTCAGCTCGGATTGACCATCGGTTTGAAGATGAAATGGTATACTCAGATAAAGTTTTGTACCCAAGGCCTCTTTACGACCCGACCAATATTGAGAAATGAAATGAAAGTCCAGATCATAAATGATAGAGATGGGTACTCCGTGTAAACAAACAATCTCATCGATATACTTTCAAAAAAGTTTCTCAAATGAGTTAGTAGTACGACTAGGAAGAAAATGAGCAAATTTGGTCATTCGATCAATGATAACCCAAATCATGTCACTACCCCTTTTTTACTTAGGCAAGCCAACAACAAAATCCATCATAATCTGTTCCCACTTCCACTCGGTAGCGGGCAATGGGGCGAAATAATCTACTCAGACATTTATATTTGGCCTTTACTTGTTGGAAAGTAAGGCACCGAGACAAGAATTCCGTTGTATCCTTTTTTATTACCGACCACCAAAATTATCAAGAGATATCATGAAATATCTTAGTACTACCTCGATGCACCGCAAGACAAGAATGATGAGATTCTTGTATAAAATCCTCTCGAACAGATAAAGGTACAAATAGGCGATCTAAAATCACAATCCACCATCCTCCATTATAGTCCATCTATCAAGGTCATGATCACTCAAAATACGAATCCAATATGCCTCAGATTCTTCATCTTTAGGCTGAGCATCAATCATACTAGAGATCAAAGTCGGTTAAGCTATAATTGTAAACAATGTAACTTAACCCTCCACTTTTACAAAGTCCAATCCAAACTCAGTATGCATTCAAGCATCTCCCACACATTAACGATAAGATATGTAAGATAGCAATGAGTCTTATGGCTCAAGGTACCCGCTACCACATTTACCTTCCCGGAATGACACTCGATATCAAAATCTTATTGTTCCAAGTACTCTATTCAATGCCTTTATCGTATATTCAAGTCCCGCTGAGAAATGAGATACTAGAGAGACGTGCGATCCGAAAATACCTCAAACTTCTAGCCATACAAATAATGTGGCCAACACTTCAATGCAAACAAAACTCACACTCGGAGAACTTAGCATAAAGTCAATATTCTCAGAGTGTTGAAAGTACAATATAAAGATATTCACAATGAGCCTCATTCGAAGGCGAATAGATGAGGATATCATCCATGAAGACAACCACTAATAGATCAAGATAAGGTTGGAAATATGATTCATCAAGTCCAGAAATGTCATGGGTGCATTCTTAAGACCGAAAAGTATAACAAGAAACTCATAAATACCATAATGAGTACAAAAAGTTATTTTAGAAACATTCTCCACCTAAAGCCGCAGCTGATGATAATCGAAATGAAAATCAATCTTTGAAAAAAATATCGAGGCACCCTAAGGAGAATGAATCCTTTCATCTTTAGATCCTCCAATTATTCCTTCAACTACGCCAAATCCATCAGCACCAAATGATAAGAGGCAATTGAAATCAGTTGAGTCTCTAGTACAAGGTCAATATTAAACTCCATTTCCTATTTGGAAGGAAGTGCACTAAGATCATCTAGAAAAATATCAGAAAATTGACAAACGATAGGAGGAAACTCTATATTCGAAAGTACCCTCTTAGAAAGAGAAAGACTCACTAACATACATGAAAAGCTAGTCCTAGCACTCCGCAAATAGGGAAGAGTATCATTACATTCCCCTTAATAACAAACACTAACACCTAAGGAAGCCTTCATCGTAACCCGTCACCACTCACAATCAATAGTAGCATGGAAATGTGACATCCAATCTATGCCATTAATAAGGTTGAAACCCAACATATCAAATACAACAAAGTCATGCACTAAGATATGATCTATGTAGTAAGCTTGCAACCATGACACACGCCATTAAGATAAATAGTATCCCCTATTGGGGTACTAACAAAAATAGGCACATCCAAACAATTGATATGTAAATCCAATATTTTAATGAATCGAGATATAATGAATGAATGTAATGTACCAATATCAAATAAATCATGTGCCCAAGTAGAATGAAATGATAATATACCTCGAACAATAAAAGGCTCGGCTATATCAGTAGCCTGGGAAAGCTCAAAAGTATGAGCCTACAAAAATTGGCTCTGCTGAGTTGAACAGCAAGCATTACTGCCTTGATAACCACAACGAGATGTCCTTGCATCATGAGTAGAAGAAGAAAGTGCAGTATAAAGTGGTCTAGGAGATACCACCAAAGGAGAAGACTACGTAGGGCCACAAAAATCACTAGGCATATGGCCTTTATTGCTGCAATTGCGATATAAGGCCTAAGGATAAGAAGCCTGAACATGTCCGTTCCTCGTTTAAAGGAGACATGATATAAGATGAGTACAATCATGAGATAAATGGCCATGCTTCCAAAAATTATAGTATCCTAAACCCTATACAGTAGAACCTAAAGAAGATGATCGTATAGGCTGAGATCGCCTACGAGATGAAGAAGAAAAGGTATCTCACAACCTTTTACTATCACCACTTGTATCTACACTACCACTACTACTATTATAACCCCCACGAACCGGACCCTAACTCAAGAAATGAATGAGAACCCGACAATTGGCCTAAAGGCCTAGGAGGATTATAAGTATTGATACATTGCTTACTTAGTAAGCTAGATTCAAATTTCATCTCACAAAAACCGGAAGAAACATGGGTTTGAATTGAAGGATGAAAACCATTCTTGAACTTACAACATCGAAGTTTCTCTTTAAAAACTACTTCCGGTGCATAATGAGAAAGATTAGTAAACTTGAGTTGGTATTCTTGCACATTCTTGTTCCATTGAATGAGATTAAAGCAGTCAACTCGCTTTGTTTTGTGAAGCATTTTGGTACAAAACTCCTCCAAGAAAAGCTTGCGAAAAGTAGTCCAAATAAGATTGTTAAGATCATAAACCTCATCTTGACTCTTCCACCACTCCACCATATCACCCAAAAAATAAAAAAGCATCATCACAATCTGGAGATTATCATCCACCATTGTTCAGCCATGATTGGCTCGACATCTCCCTTGAAAATAGGGGGATCCATTCTTCGAAAGCGCTTTTGAGATGTCGCGGCTCAAGTCCCATTACTTTCCCTTAAACTCCTGGCCGTCAGATTAAACGTCGTTTCCATAGCTCGGTATATATTAGGAGACTACTGAGGTTGAAATCCCTTATCATGTCCAACTCTTGATTGTGAGGTGAAATTCGTTTGAGCAAATCCACCGACTTCCAGTTGAGGACCAACACATAGCAGAGGTTGAGGTTCAGGAGCCACTTCTTCAAACCCCTCCATACTCTCTTCATCATTTGTCTCATCAAGAAGAAAGTGTGCTCCGATTGAGCTACTCCCATATTACAACTTTCCATTCTACCTCATCGAACACTTGCTCCTCTATGATTAGGAGCTACCCTACCTCCACGCCGACTGCCACCTTGAGTATCTCTATTATGCACCATTCTAACTACACAATGCAAGTATGAGAAGAAGAAAAGTAATATATATATAAGACCACACAAATATATATTAAATCTCACAATATCATATTGTAGCTAACTTGAAACTATCACACATTAAGATCACACATTACAACAAGGCACACAATTAACAATACTACAAAAAGCAAACAAAACTCACTTACCCGATCATAGACCATACCCAAAAGCCACCTAGGTTTACATAACCCGGTTGGTTATGATACCAACCTATCACATCCTTGATTTTCCACCAAACCCGAGTACATGAGAAAAAGAAACAAAAGAAGAATAAAAATAGAAATATAGAAAGGAAAATAAGAAAGAATAAAAGAAAAGAAGTGCTATGCCACAATATATCACCACCTGACTATAACAAAACTCGACTTCAATCAGACTTCCACCATCGCATTTAGATACTTACAATAACTACAACAATCCAACATTATTTATATGACACAAAAGCCAAAGCACCCTTCCGAGTTTCCTTGCATATATCAAGCGACAAGTTTGTCAAAAAATAATAGACATATACATATGAACCAAAGCCTCGTATATACTACTACAACACACAACTAAAATATATATCATTGAATAAGTCCATGCCAATTGAGCATGTCCCAACCCCACCTCTGCACCTATAAACCAAGTAAACCAGGAAAATAATTACAAATTATTTGGGTTGGACTATCAACGAATACGATAAAAGTGAGTATATGCAATATTCAATATGTATGAATATGTGGATGTGTACAAATCAACAACAAAAAATGATTTAAAGTAATCCATGTTTCAACAAGAAAAGTATGTATTTTAAGTCAACGATGAACTACAAAATGTAACAACATACGTACTACGAATCTATGTTTACCAGTGTCGACTATGAATCTCAACTACAAATCCCGACTAGACTCAAGATGAAATTTGGGACTAATACATGTTTTAACAAGAAAATTATGTATTCTAAGTCAACAATGAACTACTTACTACAAATCCACGTTTACCAATGTTGACTATGAATCTCAACTATAAATCCCGACTAGACTCAAGATGAAATTTGGGACTAGTATCTCTACAAAGTTTTATAAAATTGTGCACCACGAATGCCTTTCCTATAATTGGCATACTCTCGGTATGACATAAATCATAGGCCCAACTTTTATGTGCATTAACATATTGAGCTAACGAGTCACTACTTGCACAAGTTTCCCGGTTCTCATGGTAAGATTGTAGGCCTCCTCCTTAATTACACAAAGTTTTTGGTAAAGGTTGATACATTGTCCCAAAAAGAAATAGAAAAGACTTAAAGGCTAGCCACAATATATATGATTTTTAATCACGAATAACATGCTTTTAAATAATGAGTTACACACTTTTAAATTACATGGTTTATTTCAAATTCCACGAGTTCATAAGCCATGAATTATCAACAAGAATAAACATGCTTCAAATTTCAACGAAAGTAGGTATGCTACGAATATCAATGGTAGTAAGTGAACATATGAAAAAAATAACACGATATGTGCAAAACACCCAAACACAAAATTTACGACATGTCATACACGTCGATATATATACAAAAGCTCAAATTCTATTATTGTTCATACTCTACCAGTACCTTACAAGCGTCTGAAAGCTACCAGAAGATCACACTGATTATCACAAGAAAACCCTCTTAGTTAACTTCTTCAGTTGAACTATCTACACTTTTCAAACCAAGATGAACCTAAATACCAAGACCATCTACGACACACAAGAAATAGATTTATAAATTTATTTTAATGAATCAGAATGACATGAAAAATGAGGAAATAGAAATGAGAAAACAAGTCGATAAAACTTATATCAACACCAAGGCCTTGCGATGGGGATTTGGAAAATATAAGTTTGGATCTCGATGAACAACCAGAAAGAGATGATTAGGGCTAAAAAACAAGACAAACCCACTCAAATTCGCTCTCAACCTGTCTTTTACAAAAAGTGAAATTATGTTATAATCGCCAAAAAATGTGTTTAATACTTTTTAATTCAGTCCATGCCTAGTTGGATCTATCCAATAGCTATTGGATCGATCTAAATTAAGTTTTGGATGTTGGATCGATCGGACTTACGGGTATCCTTGGAAAACTTGAGCCTGCAATTTTAGTGAAAAATATCCGAAAGGACTCGTATTCCTTCCTACACATATGTACAAGCATTCTACACTTTATGGAATTACATTTGGAGGTGTAAAATACCTTGTACATTCCTTAATACATTTCCCAATAATTCCTGACACACTCACTGTATACTCCCATTCCTCTGAGGCTAATTTCACATGACAATTATGTACTGAATCCACGATATACAATAAATAATATATTATAAATTATATAATAATAATATTTATTTAAACAAAAAATGTATACTAATTTTTGGGCATTACATCCTCCCCATGTTAGGAAATATCATCCTTAAAATTAGCATAAGCAATGAATATAAGATAGTGTACAAAACATTTGCAAATAACTTTTGATGCATAACTCGTATCTCCTTTTCACGCTCCAAAGTCACCACTTTAATTGTATGACTTTTCCACAACACATCATTGAAGAATTTGTTATTTCATATCCAGATGCTCACCGGTCTAACCTCATAAGAAATGCCTTCCTCAATGTGAAGATCATCAAAATCTATCATGTAAGAAGGATCCTACAAATATTTCTAAAGCATCGAGACATGAATTACTAGATGGACATTAGAAAGTTGAGTTGGCAAGGCGAGGTGATAGACATCCTCTCCAATCTCCTCGAAAATCAGAAAGCGACCGATAACTTAAGGAGAAAGATTCCTTTTCTTACTGGATCTCATAATACCATTTTTTTTGGGAAAAATTTCAAGAAAAAATTGTTCCTGTACTTGGAATGCTAAAGGCCACCTTCACTGATCGCGTAATGTTTATGTTTACTACGAGTAGTTTCCAAATGATGCTTCATTAATTGTACATTTTGAGTCATCTTTCGAATCAAATTTGGTCCCAACAACACATTGTCACCAACTTTGGCCCAACATATCGGAGATCTACAAGGACGACCATACAAACTAAAATGGAGCCATTTTGATTATCGCATGATAACTATTATTATAAACAAATTTTATCAAACTTACATGGTCTTCCTAATTACTACCAAAATCAAGAACACATGCCCAAAGTATATCCTCTAGAGTCTGAATGATCTACTCAGATTGACCATTAGTTAGAGGATGAAATGTCATACTAAAAGAAAGTTTTATTCAGTAAGCCTCTTGATATAAGGCCCCAAATTTTTTACCAACACTGTAGCACTACTGTAATAGTACTGTACAATATATTTACGATGTAAATTAAACCTCAGTATGTTGTACTCATACATTGAGTCAACAAAGAGGCGATGTTGGTTCTTTTCAGCCGTATCATTTAATTATGATTGTTGTGAGGTGCTGATAATTGTACAGTTGATGTTAAATGTTTAGACATGATATATATA